>JBBBDQ010000484.1:11175000-11455000 GCA_037127315.1 Ascarosepion bandense
TGAGCCTTAGGGTTTCTAGTAGATAAATGATAAGTATTAATTCTTATAGCGCATTAACCGTTGACGGATTTTCTTTCTTTCTTTTTTTTTCTTTCGTTCTTAGTTTCTTTCTTTCTTTCTTTCTTTCTTTCTTTCTGTCTTACAACTTTTCTTTTTTTTCTCTCTTAATTTCTTTTTACTTTCTTTCTTAATTACTTTTTTTACATCCTTTCTTTCTTTCTTTCTTTCTTCGTTTCTTTTTGTCTTCCTTTATTACATTATTTCTTTCTTTCTTAGTTTCTTTCTTACTTTTTCTTACTTTCTTTTTTATCACTTTTATTCTTACACCCTTCCTTCTTTTCGTACTTAATTACTGTTTTTCTTTCTTTTTTCTTTCTTTTTTCTTTCTTTTTTTTGCATTCCTATTTCCTTTCTTTCTTTCTTTCTTTCTTTCTTACAACATTTTTTTCTCTCTTAATTTCTTTTCACTTTGTTTCTTTCTTAGTTTCTTTCTTTCTTTTTATCACTTTCTTTCTTACAAACTTTCTTCCTTCTTTTCGTAATTCCTTACTGTTTTTCTTTCTTTTTTTCTCACTTTCTTTCTTTCTTTCTTTCTTTCTTTCTTACAACATTTCTTACTTTCTTTTTCTTTCTTAATTTCTTTTTTACTTAGTTTCTTTCTTAGTTTCTTTCTTTCTTTCATTCCTCTTTCCTTTCTTTCGTTCTTTCTTTCTTTCTTTCTTTCATTCTTACTTCTTTATTTTCTTTTTTATCACTTTCTTTCTTACGTACTTTCTTCCTTCTTTTCATCCTGTTTTTCTTTCTTTCTTACATTCCTTTTTCCTTTCTTTTTTCTTAGTTTCTTTCTTACATTCTTTCTTACGTTCTTCCTTTTTTTCTTTTTCCTTTCTTACTGTCTTTTATTCGTTTTTCTTTCTTTCTTTCTTTATTTATTTTTTTCTTACTTTCTTACATTCCTCCTTCCTTCCTTTCTCACTTCCGTGCTCTCTTTCTTACTTCTTCTTACTTTGTTTCTGTAGTAATATTGATTGATAGCCCTTGTAGAACTCTCTAGTGAATGAAGGTTGTCGGTCCTTAAGGAACTCTCCTGGACTACAACACACTCCCTGCGCGCCACGAAGAGACAAAGGCATTTTTCTTAAGTCACTAACCTCTCCTGTCAACTGGGACAACACACACTCCACATGAACGGTACTTTAGTTTCGAAAAACGCTCTTCTTTGTGACTTCTCTGTCATTATAGCTCACACGCTCTGGAATAATACTGTTACGTCGGTTCATCAGAAAAAAACAATTGATCCTCTGGTGGACGAGTTTGAGCTGATAGACGCAAATCCATCCTTCCTACTCTTAAGCACAAAGATAGACGAGAATCAACGGTATCATTAAAGCATCTAGTACCATGTCCAGTATCGGAGGCAGAAAAGACTGGTGTAATAAAGAAAATTTTCGAGGTCCTCTCAGAGCTAATAGAAAGAATTGATTGCATTGGAAATGAAGATATCGATAGTAATGAAAAGTTGTCAAGCTAGTCAGCTGAAGTTGATGTACCCACTCCTTCACTAACAAAAGCCTACTTCGTAGGTCTTCCAGATTGGTCAAATCTCCCCAGCGTCTGGACTTATAACCAAATAAAAATAGAAGAGAGTGTAGTAATAACGACTGATAGCCCTTGAGGAACTGCCTGGTGGAAAAAGGTTATCGGCCCTTATGGAACTCTCCTGGACTACGACACACTGCGTGCCACGAGGAAACAAAAGCGGACTTTTGAAGTCGCTAACATTAACTTGTAATATTAGTTTATTAAAGCTACTTAAGTTGTAAGATGTAGCATGTGCGTTGTGGTGCATTGGATATCGGCTCGGAACGAGAAATTAGGGAGCCGAATTCGAATTCCAGTTGAATTCATTGCATTCACTTACGCGCAAATACCCTTGGGCAAAGTATTAACCCGTATATTCCCTCCAGTTATGGGTTAAATAACAGGACAAATTGGGTTCTATAGCCTTGGCTGGCAACCAGTCTACCGCAGAAAGCAATGGCAACCTAATGCGGGATAATCTTCTGCCCAGTCAGTCATGTCTCTTTCGAGACATGATCGCCCAAGCGTGTTTCACTTAACTGACTGAAGTTGTAATAATACCGATTATTTTTATTACACTTGCTTTCTTTCTTAGAATAACACACGTAAGCCATTCTATTTAATTATCTAACTACTGATTTATATACATCCGTGTATGTTGTTTTTTTTAATCGTATCACCCCGAGCAAGGTGGTAACGCCACTGATGTGCAGGGGGCTACGTAATAGTGAAAAGAATGGAAAAGAGAAAGCCGGAAACCACATCCTAAACAGGGAACAAGGGATGAGCCTCTTAACCTGTTCAATAGACGTGTGTGGAGTGTGAACCGGCCGATAGATAGTTTTATCTACTCCAATTGTACATACATGTATGCAATTAGTGGGTGCAAGGCCAAGTATTAAAAGCGTTCATTTTATGATCACTAAACGCGTTTTTGAATCACACCATGATAGATCAGTCATATTCAATCTGACCATATCCATCTGCCTCTGTCTGTCTCAGTCTCAGTCTTGATATCCCTCTAAAAGAATTAATAGATATATTCTTAATAATGTTTGAAGTACTATATATATATATATATATATATATATATATATATATATACATTTATACACTCATATCTATATCTGATTTTCTTACTGTATTCATATCTATCTATCTATCTATCTATCTATCTATCTATCTATCTATCTCAGTCTATTGATCTTTCTCTCTCTCTCTCTCTCTCTCTCTCTCTCTATCCATCTATCTATCTATCTATCTATCTATCTACCTACCTACATACACCTTGGCGTAGTGTAATGGTTAGCAAGCTTGTCTTGGTAGAACGAGTTACAACTGAGTAGTGAGTTCGATCCTCACTGGGTGTCCCTTTCGACCCTGTAGAAAATCTATTTATCTCACTCTGTTCATTACTGTCTCACTCTTTTTCGTCTACTGATCTTTCTCTCCTTCTGTTCGGTCTATTGATCTCTCTCTCCTTCTCTATCCATTCCACTGTCCATATCTATATGTGCTCGTGTGTGGAGTATCTAGCTAGCCATTATCTGATCTCTTTTCCCTTCATAATACAACACTTAATGATAGCTTTACAAGTAAAGACTATTCTTAACACAGCCTAACTACAAAGCTGTCATGTGAAATAACGACATTTCCTTAAAAACGAACGCACACATAAACACTGTTCCGAACGTAAAGAAATCGAACTTCAGAATTTCATGCCGTTCATCTGATATTTTAATTACTTTGATTACATTATATCTTGAGAACAAGTCATTTTCGCATCGGATTTCTAAATCTGCCTGGCATACAAACCGTAAGAAAGACAACACAAAAGCTGAATTTGTCTTTATTCTGATGGATTTCGTTTATTTATATTTAATCAAGCAATAATAATAACAAGAATTAGGATAGCAAAATACGTACAATATTATCGGGTATTAAATATAGTGGGGTTGAAAAATAAGGGGCATTTTTAATAAAGAGACAACAGATACCATAGGCGTCAAAACTAGAGAACACAAAATGCCATTTCATACTGAAGCAGAGGTGTTGCACTACCAAAAGCAAGTCCGTTGCCTGGGCAGGACTTCAGCTTTCCAACCAAGTCGCCGCATTGCCTGTTGATAGGTTCACATTGATAGGGTCAGCAGTATGTTTTAGGGACAGGAGTCCAAATAAGAATCCACGGCCCACAATGCTAAATTAAATCAGTTTGAAATTTTTGAGCGATAGGAAGTGTGAAAGTGACAAAGAGAGAGAGAGAGAGAGAGAGAGAGAGAGAGAGAGAGAGAGAGAGAGATGGGGGCATACAGACAGGAAAGATTTCGCACGTATTCCAGCCGTTCGTGTTGAGTTATTGATTATCGAAATGCTAAACAAAAACCGTGTCTCTTCATGTAGGATACGTTCTTGAGCGTTAAAACTGACTTTTATTCTCTTTCCAGAAGAAATCACCCGGTTCACACTATTTTCCGATAGTCTAACCCTCGTCCATCGCCCGGTTCACACTATTTTCCGATAGTCTAACCCTCGTCCATCGCCCGGTTCACACTCTTCCCCAGCTTTTTTTTTTTAACAGAAATATGTTTGTTCGCTGTTTCCTCTTTATGATTGAGTTTCCGGTTTCTTCTAAAGTCTGCTTCAACTTTATACTCCTAACGTCGCCACTGAAACTTTGAAATTGTATTTACTGTTTATTTTTTTTATTTTTTCTCTTCAGTAGGAGTAGATGTGGTCCTTTTCCCTGATCATTTGAACAGCTTTAAAGGTGAGGTTTACCCTTTGCTTCCGCTTTAGGATTGGGTTTCCGGTTCTTTCTAAAGTCTACTCAACACTTTTAACATCTCTCCCTAAACTACGAAATTTTATTTACTATTTATTTTTTTCTCCTTAGCAGGAGTTTTTTGTTTACACGAATATCACCAAACCTATAAAGATAATAAAGAGGCGTCGGAATGCCTTAAGAAAATACTTGACTCTTTCATCTGTTTATTTATTTACTGGTTAACCCATTAGGACACATGCTGACAGAGAAAAGAGACGATTCAAACATGCCAGCATTGAACTCACATTATTCTGATTTATTTGTTTGTTTTTTTTTTATTATATTTTTTTAATGTTCTTATTTATTTATTTATTTATTTTTCACATACATCCTATTAAATATAAACAGAATGATCAGATATTCGGAGAAACCCAAACATAAAACCACGAATTTGTTCGCCTGAAGAGTCAATGTTAGACTCGAAACACGTGTAGCGCAAATCATGAACAATTAATACTTCATAACTTGTATAAATGCCAAAACAATAAACATATATTTTAAAGAAAACGTTCACGGCTTCTCACACTTTTTATTTTATACTAATTACTCTCGTTGGAACAACCCTATTCCTTTATTATATATATATATATATATATATATATATATATATATATATATATATATATATATATACCTTAAAATTATTTTATGAAAATAAATGATCCACACAATACTAAATTTGTTTTTTAATCTATAATATACCTGAATATACCATAATTATTAGAATCCTGATTGTAAAGAAAAAAAAACACCCTGAAGCTCAGAAAATATTGCTGTCTGCTCTTTTAAATAATCTATGTTCCCACAATGTATTTTGCACAGACAAAACAATTTCATTTTAATTTTTTAAAAAACTACAATGTTAAATTTATAACTTATGCTCTATTATAACTTAAAAATTTATAATTATTTTACTAAATAAAGACCCACACAATACTAAATTAGTTTTCTTAACCACAATATACTTTAATTATTTAATTATAATTATAACATAAGCATTTCAGCCCTTTTACTCATGAAGTAATTAAAAAAAAATCTAACTTGCTGTTAAAAATTATTTACTTATTCAAGTATTATGTGGCTCCACTAGGTACCTTACTCAGACAAAATAATTTTCTTTAAAATTTAATTAATTATTATGATTCATTTATAACTTACCATATTAAAATCAAGCTATCAGCGCACGACTGAGAGAGGGGGAGATTTTAAGGTGTTCTATACACACGCCTGCAACCAAGAGAACTCAATTCATGAGTGGAGAGTCATGCGTAAATCGTAGAAGCAGCTACTGTTTTTAAAATTTTCCCCTCTGCGACACGGAGATCCAAAGACGCATTGGCATGGCCAGAGACGCATTTCAGAAGATAGCCAGGAAAGACAGGAAAATCTCATTAGAAACAAAGAACAGAGTGCTGGATTTCAATGTGATATCTGTCCTTCTGTGTGGCAGCGAATATTGGACGATCTCATCAAAGATGAAGGAGAGGCTTGAGGCAGTAGAAATATGGTTTTACAGAAGGATGCTGAGGATACCATGGACAGAGCACGTTTGCAACGATGAGGTGTTGGAAAGGATGCAAACGAGAAGAAAACTGATACTAAATAACAGGTAGAAACAAATTAGGTTCCTGAGAGACGTAATCAGGAAGGAGGGCCTGGAGAACTTGATACTCACAGGTCGGATAAATGGAAGAAGAGACAGGGGACAGCAGCGGGAGACGTACTTGTTAGGTCTGAGCAAATGGTTGACGGAGCGGGGCTTGGGAGCGATACCAGGAGGAAAAATATTGAGAGCAACAAGAGACAGGCCCAAGTGGAAGTCCATGATCGCCTACGTCTTGAAGGGACATGGCACATGAAGAAGAAAAATTCTCCAAACCTTCGTCTGTTTAGAAAGTAAATTATTTGTATCATTAAGTACGCTCCTGCTGAACTGTGCAAGCTCATCTCGAGTTTTGGTGTAGAAGGTACTTTCCACCACATCCCGGTAACGTTTGTTTATATATATATATATATATATATATATATATATATATATATATATATATATATATAATATTTCTGTCTGCTCATTATGGTTGTTATCCAACCAGTAACAGTAAATAATGATTACCTTTATGATAACATGTTAGATTATTTATTTTTTCCTTTAATATATTTTTTCATAAAAATTCATTATCGTGTCTACATGCAAGCTTATATTTACCATTAGACATATTTTAAAACATCTTATCTGGCTTGGGTAAACATAATTTCACTATGGTGTTGCTCGATTATACATGTGTAAAGTTTTTTTTTTTTTTGCTAAAAAATATCTCACAGCTTTTAACTGTAAGTGCTTGTCTGTTAAAGTAGATACTAGTAGTTCCCTTTTTAAAAAAAATGAGAGGTTTATCTCAAATAGATAAAAAGTTATGTCGACAAACTTTAATCATGATTTTTATTCTGTGGGGAAAAGTACCTTCTAATCTCAAAAGCCTCATATATATATATATAGTCATCCACAGACAGATCTGTTTCGCTGTATCACAGCTCATCAGTACGGTTCGACTTCGATTCCTTTTTAACCCAGGATTGAAAACCGACCGAATTGGCGTCAGTCGGCGATTCTACCTCTGAGCTACGGGCGTTTGTTGGAAGAAGGAAAAAATTTTTAGCGTGTATATTATCATTATACACGTCCAATAGCTGAGAGTGTTCGAATTCATTGCAGAATGAACGATGCGTATATACTAAAGTAGCTACTGTTTTTCAAAGTCTACTATTCTTCCATATATATATATATATATATATATATATATATATATGTTGTGTTTGATCAGCAATTCCTTTTTATACAAGTTTTATTAAAAAAACACTGACAAGGTACTATGGTTAAGTTTTTTATTTAATTTTCCCAATTTCTTATAATTTTTTTCTTCTCTGGACGTAAATTATGTAGAAATTGTTCAGATATTTTGTATGTCTGAGCGCTTTCGGCTATATTTTAGCCATTATTAAAGATTATTTTATGTTTATTTTTAAATGTATGGATTGTTTTATGCAAGTATCGAGAATTATAGAAATGTTTGGTTTTCCAAACACGGTCAGCACATACTAGTTGATAATATAAATATCTTAACCTCATCCACATGTAGAAAATGTTAAAAACAATGGAAGCGTTATTAATAAAAAAGGATAAAAACCAACCATCAATAACATCATCTCTGAACACGATCACAACCTTTTTTTTTAATTCACCCTATGTAAGGAAGTAAAGCCACTAAGACAGAAGGGGGTTACTCAGTGTGGAAGAATTAGAAAACAAAAACATTATTAAGGAGCGAGAACAATAGGAGAGTGATCAGGAAGACGGTAGATAGCGATTGGCGTTGCATCTAAATTTTTGAAGATCAAAGTTGGTTGGAAAGTATGAAGCCGGAAGAGGTTTCCAATGAACGAGCAGTATGAGAAAATAAACTGTCAGTGTAGGGCTAATCTAGCCAATTCGATTGCAGATGGGTCCTCGACGCCAATCCAGTACTCAGTTTAAACTCATAAAGTCTAGGTAACATAGTAAGGAGCTTACCCGGACAATAAACATTGAAAGAGAAACCGGGAGGCAACTTTACGGTGGTGGGAAAGGACTGAAACCGAGACGCCAGGTCAGGACCAATAATATTGCTGATTCTTCTTTAAACGTTTATCAAGGATTTTTATATATATAGCAATGCTACCGAATCATATACAACAGCAATATTCTAAGCATGGATGAATGGTAGACTTATAGATATGTAAGATAGATTCTGGAGATAAAAATTGCTTAGTGTGTCAGAGTGAACCATTTTTCTTAGCAGTATACTTAGCAATGGATTCAATATAACCTTTCCACTTCATGTCAGCCGAGAATGTTAGCACAAGATTTACTTTCCTGGAGGTTATCACCAGCCATCATTATAACCAGTCCAAGAGAGGAAATATATGAATTCCAAACATGGAGAAAGAAATGGGAAAATATTCCGTTATCTTTTCCAAGAAGAAATCGCAAATTCACACATGGCAAACAAACAGAAGCTATAATTATTTTTTTTTTTTTTTTACGGCTATCAACCCTTTACAGGTTATTTAAAGCCTGAAAATATTTTTAGATGGTAAGAATTATTATTTTTTTAGATAATGATTTAATAATGCATTTCTTACTTATTAACCCATAGCTGAGGGGGAGAAGTGAATTCAAACATTTCGTAAGTGAATATAAAGACCATAACTGGAATCAGATTTCGACTCTCCGATTAACAATTCCGAGCCATTATTCTTTACACCAGACGCACATCCAAGTTTACAGCACCTGGTATTCCCAAGCTGCCACTCATGTTAGTCATGACCAGTCTCGCCGTTGCTTAACTTCGGTGTTCGTATGAGAAGCGGTGTTTCAACGTGATATTGCTGTAAGCTGAACAGAATCTGTGGAGAGCCATGATCGCTTACGCTTAACAGAACATTAAAAAAAATAATTTATAGTTTGGAAATGCTTAATATCTTTCATCGAATTTACTACATGCACGGTAGTAAAGCCACTAAGACGCAAAGGGTTACTGGAAGTTAGTTAAGTTCTATACAGGATACACGCTTGGGCAATCACGACTCGAAAAAGACATGACTGACTGGGCAGAAGTTTCTTTTTTTTTCTTTCCCCGCGGTATATTGCCATTACATTCTGTGGTAATCTGGTTGCCAACCAAAGCTGTAGAACCCGATCTGTCCTGTTATTTAACCCATAGCTGGAGAGAAGAGTTTTTCCGCATTAATTTTTTACCATTACTTTTTGCGGTAGAACCCAATCTGTTCTGCTAATTAACCCATAGCTGGAGAGAAAAGACGGATTAAATAACTTTCTCAAGGATATTTACGCGGCTCGCCGATTTCTCGTTTGGAAGTTATTAAAATTTACTTTTGTCAATTGTAAAGAAAGTGGTTAAAGTCGAAAGAAAACAAACAAAAAAAAAAACTGGACTAAGCGGCATCAAATTTCACAACATTTCACAACGTATTCAATTTATTTGCTGACCTACAACTTAATTTCCGACCTTTGGCCTCCAACTTTTAAGTGCGAAACACAGTCAAGCGATCTTTGTTCCTTTGCGTCAGAGCGGGAGAGACCGGGTGAAAATGAGGTGTCGATAAAAGTGAAAGCCTAATATTTCATTGAAATGTTTACCACCTCGACCTCGATCTCCACACACACACATCACACACACACACACACACACACACACACACACACACACATCACACACACACATCACACACACACACACATCACACACACACACACACACATCACACACACATCACACACACACACATCACACACACACACACACACACACACACACACACACACATGCATACACGCATGTGCGTGCACACACGAGGTAAATATTCAAATTTACGTCACAACACGAGTTAATACATTATTTCCCGATACGGATAGTATGTATTTTTCTCATAATAATAGCAGATATTGTATGAACAAAAATGTCATCAAAATTTAGACAACTCTACACTGAAAAAACAGCATAACATGACCCCAAACTTAATAAAAAATAAAGTTTTATCGTCGAAATATTTGTTATTATCACGAGGAAAATTATTTACCATATTATTTTTTTTAGAGAAAAATTATTTACCAAATTATTTTTTTAAAATATTTTAAAAATATTTTTCAAACCTTTCTAATATGTTCGAAATTTTGGTTAAAAAAAACTTAGTTTTTGTGTCTTTGTGTGGATGGTCATCAGCAAAAAGAAGACCCCAAAATGCCAACTACAGGTAGGAGAAACTAAAATAAAATCAGTAAAGAAATTTAAATACCTGGGAAGCGTGCTGACAGAGGATGGAAAGTGCAATGCTTAGATCCAAAGACGCATAGGTATGGCGAAGGACACATTTCAAACGCTAACCAGAGAACTGAAAGACAGGAAAATCTCATTGGTAACAAAGAAGAGAGTGCTGGATTGTTATGTGAGGTCTTTCTTTCTGTATGGCAATAAATGTTGGACAATCTCTTCAGAGGTGACGGAAAGGCTTGGTTTTACAGAAGGATGCTTAGGATATCATGAACTGAGCAGGTAACTAACGACGAGGTGTTGAAGAGGACGGAAACGAAGAGAAAACTCATACTTAGCATAAGGGAAAGACAGATGAGGTTTCTGGGACATGTAATGAGGAAGGAGGGCCTGGAGAATTTAATACTCACAATACGGATAGAGGGAAAGAGAGACAAGGGAAAGCAGCGTGAGACCTACTTGACAGGTCTGAGCAAATGAATGACAGAGCAGGGTTTAAGAAAGATACCAAGAGGAAGAATTTTGAGAGCAAAAAAGAGACAGAGGCAAGTGAAAATCCATGATTACCTACGTCCTGAAAGGACACGGCACAAAAATGAAGAAGAAGAAGAAGAAGAAGAAGAAGAAGAAGTCAGCGGTATACCAAAGATTACTATGGATATTTTAGCATTATCTTTTTTCGGTGAAAAGCACATTAATTTAGAAATTCTTGTAAAAATCAAAAAATTGTTTAATTTTAATGAAACTTACAGGAATTATTTATAAAATGAATGTTGTTATTTCAGAATTATTATTTTTTAGAACATCTTGGTAAAATATATATTATTTTTACATCTGTAATTAATTTCATGAAATTTCTAGAAATTCAATACTGTCTGTAAATTTTGTTTTATTACTTAAAAGCAGGATTCCTTGGGGAATGTAAATCATTTATCTTTTGTTTTTTAAAACAGTAGCTGTTTTTTCAAAAATCTACTCGAAATAGTAAAATAAAAAATACAATAAAAACTACGCCATTGTTTTTTAGATAAGCTACTAATTGCTTTTATAAATCTAAGCTTATTTATAAATGGAACTTTGTCTGTCTGTGCATGTGTCTGTGTGTGTGTGTGTGTGTCCGAATCGGCTGAACCGATTTTCTTGAAAATTTGCAGTTGTACTATAAGCGTCTGCGAATGTTCTTAGCTAGGTTTTGTGTCGAGGTACCCCCGAAAAATATCGAAAATCGATAATCGAAAAAATCGGGTTATAGAAGGAGTGGTCAGATTTTAATCAAATGTGATACACTCATAGACATAGACATAAGAAACGATATTCAGAAGTTTCAAGGTTGCAATTCTTACAATAGTACAGAAAATCGATAATATATATATATATATATATATATATATATATATATATAAGGCAAGATGTTTGTGTGTGTGTCTGTTTATCTGCCTGTATGTCTGTATTTTTTTCAGCCCTTTTATTTTAGTTTTTGCTTTAATAGGTGTAATTTTAGTTCTTAGTCTCAGCCATGATACCATTTACTCAGAGGATTTATTTAGCCTTCAAAATTCAGTTTACGACGAAAAAAACTTATTTGATATTGATACCAGGAAATCAAAATTTGACTTACATCCATTCATTTTTCTTTCAGTCTACGGTTTCGCTTTAACTAGAAACAACTCTTGCTTTTTAGTCTTTCGTGCCAACGTCCGAAGAGTCTGATCTCCAGGACCATGGATTAGTCTTAAAGCTTTCATTACACCCGAGCAACGCAAGGCTATACTGCTAGTCTTATATATGTATAAGTATAACATGCGTTCTTGTTTTGACTATGACTGTTACATCTGGTCTGGTGCCCCTGGAGATTCTTGAAAATATGTAAAGAATCAGAAATCTTATTGGTCCTGATCTGGAGTCCGGGCTTCAGTCCATTTCTCAATGCCGTACACATAGCTTCGTTGTACCTTTTTATGCAAATACTTTCATGTTAATTGTTGTGATGAACTTTCTATTATAGTATCGAGACTTGATGAATTTAAGTGCAGTACTGTATTGTGGAGCCGAGTTCGAATTCCAGTTGAATCCATTGTATTCACTTGCGCGCAAATACTCTTGGGAAAGGTATTAATCCGTCTCTTCCTTCCAGTTATGGGTTAAATAACAGGACAGATTGGGTTCTATAGCCTTGGTCAGCAACCAGTCTACCACAGAAAGCAATGGCAAACTACTGCGGGATAATCTTCTGCCCAGTCAGTCATGTCTCTTTCGAGACATGATCGCCCAAGCGTGTAACACGTATGGCACTTAACTGACTGACTATATTGTGCGTTGTAGTGGAGTGAATATCGGCTCGAAACGAGAAATCGGAAAGCCGAGTTCGAATTCCAGTTGAATACACTGTATTCATACACGCGCAAATACCCTTGGGAAAGGTATAAATCTATCAGCTCTTCCAGCTATGGGTTAAATAGCAGGACAGATTAGGTTCTAAAGCAGAAAGTAATGACAACCTAATGCGGGAAAATTATATGCCCAGTTAGTCATGTCTCTTCGAGATATGATCGCCCAAGCGTGTATCACGTATGGCACTTAACTGACTGACTAGATTGTGCCTTGTGGTGCAGTGGATATCGGCTTGCAACGAGAAATCGGAGAGCCGAGTTCGAATTCCACTTAAATATGCTGCATATTAATCTGTCTCTTCTCCCTCCAGCTATGGGTTAAATAGTAGGATATATAGGGTCCTACAGCATTGGTTGGCAACAAGTCTACCGCAGAAACTAATGGCAACCTACTGCGGGAAAATCTTCTGTCCGGTCAGTCATGTCTCGAGAGAGATATGATCGCCTAAGTGTTTATCAGGTATGGCACTTACCTGACTGACTGGCCTTCCTTATCAATCTATGGTACCAATCTATGGGAAAATGATGAGACCTTCCTTACCAATCTATGGTCAGGAAGGTCTCATCATTTTACAATTGAAATTTCTAGATGTAACCGTAAGTTCTATGCTAACAGTTTCTTCTATTGCACTTCTCTTTTGTGGAAATCTCTTCCGTCTTCTTGCCTCTCAAACTTGATCTTCAAAAATTTTAATGCAATATGAATTGCTATCTTCTGGCTCCTTAATCCTTGTTCTTTTGTTGTCCTCTCTCCTTAATAGTAGTTTGTTTTTTCATATTCTCAATCACTCTGTGACCTCTTGTAACCCAGTGGGTTTATTACATTGCTTCGGGTGAAATGATTAATAATAGGATAAAATGTGTCTTTCCACCGGACTTATTCAACCGTTACAGTGAGGCAGATCTGAGAGAACGAGAAGTCCTTGCAGTATTTATTATTGGCGAAATCAATCTAAACACCAAAACATACGCAGATGACACAGTGTTGATAGCCTACGCAGAATGAAAATGATTTATACTCCGAGGGAAGAAAAGTGAGAAAAAAGGACTGACTATCAACTGTAAGAAGACGGAATATATTTTTGTCAGCAAGGCTAACCGTGCATAGACTACTGTTGTCATATCTGGTCAGGGGCCCATGCTGTTCATTTCAGTGTTCTCGGTAGGCTCCAAAGGAAAATCTGTAATGTAATTAGTTCCGACCTGGCAGGTCGACTCCAGCCACTTTCTCACCGGTGAGATATAGCTTCACTCTCTCTTCTACAAATATTTTCATGGTTTCTGCCCCGACAAACTTAGGTCACTGGTGCCCCCTCCACAAATATTTACTCGTGCAACCAAACTGGCAACAAAGTCCCACCCTTTGACGGTTAAATCAACCAAATACAGCCGACAATTCTACTCCACCAGGTTCTTTTCTCGCACTTCCCGCCTGTGGAACACCTTTCCGTATACTTGTTTTCCTGACGGCTAAGTCTTCAAAAATTTAAATGCAATGCCAATTCCCGTCTCTTATCCACCTGAATCAGTCCTTTCTACATCACCCTGTGTATCTTGTTCTTTTCCTTCCTCTCTAACTTCGCAACTGTCTTCACACCTGTGTCCACATCCTTCTCTTGCTCTTTTTCTGACAGACCCCGTAATGGTTCGTCTTTCTCTTCACTTTCCTCCTGCCTAAAACTTTCACTGTTATGTTGCTCCCTACGCATCAACTTTGGACTCAAAACACGTAGCGACACAAATATAGTTATGTACACTTAATATAATATTTATGTTATTTATTAATGTATTATACAAAAGATAAATAATAATAATAATAATAATAATAATAATAATAATAATAATCATAATCATAATAAAAGTAAATCTTCACCTAAAAAAACGTTCACGACTTCACAAACTTCTTCACTTATATATATATATATATATATATATATATATATATATATATATAGAGAGAGAGAGAGAGAGAGAGAGATCTGTTGATTACCGGTTGTAATATTTTAAATAGTTGTAGTCAACATTTTTGCAAAGAAATAGCGATGAGACTTCGCATCAAAATAATCATGTTCATTAAATATGATTATTGTAGTTGATGTACCCGGCAGTTATTTTATACTTTTTTTTTTTCAGGGAAAAATGTCGGTTTTTCTAGGGACAGCCACGAACAATAAATTTCAGATATTTTAAGTGTCACAAGGCAAATATTTCACGCGTAATCCTTGCTGGTTTAAAATATCTTTCGTTTCTCATACTATTCATTCTTTTCGTGCTGCAGGACATTGTCTCACTTAAAACTACCATTTAAATTATGATTCATATTTTTTATCGTCTTCTTCTTCTTCTTCTTCTTCTTCTTCTTCTTCTTCTGTGCTGTGTTTCTTGAGGACGTTGATGATCATGGCTCTCGACAACTTCCTATCCTTTATTGCTCTTAGTAAGATTTGTCCATTTACACAAACCAGGGCCAGTGCGTACTACCACAGAACACCCTGATATCGGAAAGGTGGGTAAGCCTGATTGGGGCCCTCGGGCAGTACATTGTGACCTTTGCTATTTTGTTAAGTTACTTTTTTCTACGAACATTTATATTAAAGAACAAAACATTTTTGCGCGTTTTGATCTAATTCAGTTTTCTTTTTCGTCCAAATCCGTAATTTTTTTGCAAGCTAAGTCTCGAAAATCACTATGGAAAATTCACTACTTTTTATCGATAGTGTTGAATGTGTGAAGATCATTTAACTTTTTAACACGGAAAATATCAAGTTGATGTTAAAAATTGCTGCAAAACCTTGTCGATTTATTTAAGAAGGAATGATCTATTATGCCATGTTTCTTATTTGTATTTACATACATTGTATTTATTTTCAGTTTTTCTAGTTGAATAGTTCACCTATTTTGCATATGATCCATTACTGTACATTACTATAAAATTTGAATTTTTTAAGGACACCAAAGGTGGACTTCTACTAAATTGCAATTGAAACTGAACAAACGTTATTTTTGACCGATCCTAATAATTTGAATAGGTGACCTATATATTGGGCAGGAACGGTGCGTACTAACCCCGAACTGCCAACCGGAGAGTGGGGATCCTGATTGGGAGTTCCGTACAGTATTTTGTGTCCCTCGCCATCTTAACAACATTCCTTTTTCTGTCTACATTTATATACGTTAAAACTTTAACTAAATTAAACTTTATTAAAGGCTGAAAAAAATTTCGAGGATTTTGACGTAATTCGGGGGCATTTTTTATCCAAATCTGTGAATTTCTTTTGCTTATCGTAAGTCCAGAAAAAACACTATGTAAAATTCACTATATTTATCACAAATATTAAATGTGTTAAAATGTTTAACAAGAAAAATCCCAAGTTGATGTTAAAAGATCATTGTTTATTTATCTAAGAAGCACCTCTCTAATTTGTATTTTAGATATATTTAATTTATTTTTAGTTTTTCTAGTTGAATAGTTCACTTACATTGCATATTATCCGTTATTATGCAGAATAGAATTAAGTCACAATAAAATTATGAAAACTGAGATGTAGTAGTGGAGGACCGTATCATAATTTCGGGGTGAGCACGAGATTTTTCTATCCTCCCTGATAAGAGCACTTTAGTCATGTTACTCGCCTCTTTCGTTTGTCACTTTCGCCTTCAATAGGTTTTGTAAGTTTTAAATTCTCTGAACCCTCGTCTAATCACATAAACAAAATCAAGACGAACTTTTTGTGAAAACAGATACGGAATATATTTACTATCAAGATCTTAGAATATTCGATGAGAAAATGAAAATTTTTAAATTAAGGCATTTGATGGAATCGTATGATATTTAAAACTAATTATATACTTTTATTTACTGTTGTTTACCCAATATAAGGCCCAAGAGCCACGAATGAGGTTGTCAAAAGTGAATAACGGTTGATCTAAGACTTGAAAAGTTAAGATTGTCAAGATCACAGAAGCATCATCTCGGGAGTTTGTTCAAAAAATTTGTTGTTATTGGGAAGAAGCTTTCTGAATGGAACTTACTTCTTATGAAAAGAATGAGAATGATTTGACCCTGTATACGCGCTCTCCTCTTGTATAGCAGTGAATGCTGGACGATCTACTCTAAAATGAAGAGGAGACTTGAAGCAACAAAATTTGGCTTTATAGAAGGATGGTGATGATAACCTGGACCAAACATGTGAGTCACAACGAAGTGTTGGAGAAAATAGAAGCAAAAAGGTAACTAATGCTTAATATCTGGAAGAGACTGTTGTGTTTTTAAGGGCATATAAATGAGGAAGTAGGGCTTGGGAAACTTGATACTCACGTGACAGATAGAAGGTAAATGGGACAGAAGAAGACAACACATTATATAGTTAACGAGCTTGAGTAAATGGATGAAGGAACAGGGCTTAGGAGAAAACCAAAAAAAATCAAAGTTTATTAAGAGCAACAAGAGACAGGAAGTTGTGGACAGCTCTGATCGCCTACCTCCTGAGGGGAAGTAGCACATAAACGATACTTTATATAGATGCAAATACGTCTATACGTATCCACTTGTATATATTGACAGTTCATTTTATTTTTCTGAAACATCACAAGATCAGACAAGTTCCACATAAAGTGTGTGTGTCATGAAGTATATTCGTCTCTCTCTGTACCGCTCTCTCTCTCTCTCTACCTCTCTCTCTACCTCTCTCTTTCTCTACCTCTCTACCTCTCTCTCTACCTCTCTCTCTACCTCCTCTCTCTCTACCTCTCTCTCTACCTCTATACCTCTCTCTCTCTACCTCTCTCTCTCTACCTCTCTCTTTCTCTACCTCTGTACCTCTCGCTCTACCTCTCTCTATACCTCTCTCTCTACCTCTCTCTCTTTCTCTACCTCTATACCTCTCTCTCTACCTCTCTCTCTACCTCTCTCTTTCTCTACCTCTATACCTCTCTCTCTCTACCTCTCTCTATCTCTCTCTACCTCTACCTCTCTCTTTCTACCTCTCTCTCTCTACCTCTCTCTCTACAACGCTCCCGCTTTCCAGTCAAAGTGAAACTCAAAACCTTAAATGCAGTATGAGTAAATTGTAATCCCATTCGGCAACGAAATTAATCAACAATTATTATCACATATCTGGTGATGCATTGATAATTATTGTTTTGATGAGAGTTGAAACTCAGTTTATATTAGCCTCGCGCTAGGAATTTGCGAAGCCCCGGATGTCACTGATGAGCCTTTCATTTGAACATCTACCTTCATCTGAAAAACCGGAATCAAGTTGACGTATCGATTCCCAGCTGTATTTATTTGTGATCTTTCATTTTTGCTATGTTTTTTTTTTGCTATTTTTTTGCTATTTTTTTTTGCTATTTTTTTTTGCTTTTTTTGCTTATTTTGCTATTTTTTTTTGTTTTAAAAATTAATAATGTTTATTTTTTATTTGTGAAGTCAATTGATTTTTATATTTATTAAGATGCATTAATATTTTTAAAATCATTAACTTCATTATATTTCATAATGAAACAAGGAATGCAGTAAAGACAGTCATTAAAAGACAAGATGAAAAAATACTCTTAAAGATCTTATTTTGATAATGTCTATATATTATTATTTATATGTAATTTGGGATAAATATTTCTTGCTTTTTATATCAGTTGATTTGAATGTCATAAAGATGAAAGGGATACTAGTCAAACACTACTAATGGACGGTTATGTTATAAAATAAAAATTAAAATAATACTGCAACTAATAATACTAGTTGTGTAATTAAAGCAACTAAAATTAAGTTGAAAGACACAATTGTAAAAAAATAATAATGGTTGACCACTGCTATCAAAAACGACGGGAAAATATTTGAGAGGATTATTAGCAGTTTTCTCATAGGTTATATTTATATATATATATATATATATATATATATACTTTCGTATGCCGATTGAGAAGAGAAGAGGAGAAGAGAAAATTTCTTAAACAGCAGCTATTTACGGCTTTACGCTATGTTCTCTGATTATATATATATATATATATATATATATATATATATATATATACATAAAGTCATTAACATTGAATTCGACATTAACATTGAATTTTATTGCAATTATCCCCCCCTTACATAAAGTAACCCAACATCAGCTTGTCTATATTTTTTTTTTTTAATCACATCACCCCAAGCAAGGCGGTAAGGCCACTGGTGTGCAGGGAGCTACGTAAGAGTGAATAGATTGGAAAAGAGAAAGCCGGAAACCACGTCCTAAGCAGGGAACAAGGGATGAGCCTTTACACCTGTTCAATAGACGTGGGTAGAGTGTGAACCGGGCGATAGTTCAGTCTATCTACTCCAATTGAAAAAAAAATAAACAAAAAAGAAAGTGAGAAGAATGGAAACTACGACCGAAGTCGAAGGAAAATGCACCGGAAACCCCTTCCTAAACAAGAAACAAGGCGATCACCTCTACTCCTGTTCAAAGGGTAGAGTGTAAAACCAGGTGATGGTGGTTACTATCTACTCCAATAAAAACAATAAATAAAAATTTAAAAAATTAAAAAATTTAGTTTTAACTTAGTATAACTCGAAACGAGATTTAAACGCAAAAAATATTTACAATAGCAGAATAGTAACCCTGTTAAAAAATCCAGACAAATTAAAGACAAAAATTAAACAGAAAAATTTTTAAATTGAAATAGAAAATTAAAATAAAAAGCGGAAATCAACATACCAGTTAGGTAAGACAGACTGAAAAAGTTGAGCAGAAATACCGAACTAGGATTCCGTTCTTTAATTTTCCCAGAGAATTTACTGGTGTTATCCGTCATCTTAGGTTTGTTAAAATCGGGAGAGAGAGCGAGAGAAAGAAAGAAAGGAAGGCCCGCTGCGAAGAGGGGTTAGTAATGACCAATGCTACACTGGCCCTACCCTTAAAGAATTCCTTCAAGCAGTGAAACCACTATGAAAACTTTCACCATTTACGTCAAAACGAGATATAAACGCAAAACTTATTTACAATAGCAGAGTACTACCTCTGTTAAAAAAATTAAGACAAATTAAAGACAATAATTACACAGTCAAAAATTAAAATAAAAATAAAAAGCGGAAATCAACATGCCAGTTAGGTAAGACAGACTGCAAAAGTTGAGCAGAAATACCGAACTAGGATTCCGTTCTTTAATTTTCCCAGAGAATTTACTAGTGTTATCCGCCATCTTGGGTTAGTTGAAATCAGAAGAAAGAAAGAAAGAAAGAAAGAAAGAAAGAAAGAAAGAAAGAAAGGATGGCCCGCTGCGAAGAGGGGTTCATAATGACCAATGCTACACCGACCCTACCCTTAAAGAATTCCTTACAACTTATAAAACACCGACCTTTAAAAACACAGATATTTAAAACTAAAAGTAAAAAAGATATGTGTTTTAATTCAGATGAATTAAATCTTAAATCAGTTAATCATCCTTAAATAAAGTTTCAAAAAAGTATATTTTATTTTTGGAAAATGTCTTAATAAAGAGAATTATGTTGTGTTCACAGCTTTTTCGGTATGGACGATTATATCGATTTAATTGATTATCGAGGAAAATCATTCCGATCAATTTAAATTCGGTTTGAAATCCAGCAAAGTATTTTGCTAATTGGAAATATTAAACCGAATCTATAAGACTGAGTCTAATGCTAAAATAAAAGCTTCAAAATTTTTTTTCATTTTTAAAATAAATATTAAACTTATTTTGTGAGTGGGGAAGTACCTAGCTATATGTTGACCTAGCAGTTACCTCCACACTACTTACCCTGCTAACCCTAGGGTTAGGCCACATACCTCCCACTACTAATGAAGAATTACTACTGGCTCCATCCCCCAGCCCAACCCAATGAAAAACCAATACATCCCAACCCCTTCCTTTACTTAAACTAACCTCTGGGCTTAGAATTTTCTTCATTCTCTGTTTAGAAGGGGTCGAAGAATGCATGCCTTAAAGTGACATGTTGAAAATGGTTATTTCCCCACTAAGTTTTATCTGAATTTACAAATATATATATATATATATATATATACTGTTTTCTTTTAAGAAAAACTTTAAACACCGGTCATATTTCCGTAATAAATTTATTTCAGTCAATAATTGTTGTTGCCAACAATCACCGACTTCATCAGACGGAAGGCCCTATTCGACTTGTTTCATGTCGTATTACTACGGAATGAAAGTTCAGTCAAGGCCAGGCGGAGGGGGAGGCAACATAGGATAGCCCACTATAATAAGTATTTCCGTTTCCATTTGTCGGGATATAGTGGGAGGAGAAGTTTAATACAAACAAAACAACACGTGACTAATGTCACCAGCAAATTTATACATCAATTCATAATTCAAATTTCTAAGCCAAAATTTTATTTTTATTTTTATTTTCCTAGCTCTGTGATAAGTTAAATTAGATTAAGTTAAGGCTATTATTTCTTTTCTTTACTCAATTGTTGATAAGATAATTCCATTCTATTTGTTGCAAGACTATATTATATCCATATATATATATATATATATATATATATATATATATATATATATATATTTCAAAACATTTTTGGTGGTACAGTATTGAGTGTTGCTGTAAAGACCTGAGTCTGAATATTACTGAGCATAATTAAAAAAACAAAAGGAAACTCACCTTTCATAGTTTTAACTGGGAGAAGAAAAGAGTAAAGCACAAGAAATAGCGAATGATTTGTGAAATAGGGTAAAAAAACCACTAGAGACCAATGATAGTGCGCCCCAGCAAACAATCACGCAGTTTACAGAGAGAAGGTATTCGAGACTTGATATACACTGATTCTAGTACTTTTAAATGAAATAAAGATTGTGGCTGGAACAAAACAGTTGAATTCAATCGACACTGAATTCGACGGCACCTCTTCTGTTCTTCAAAAGGTGTTAACCAACTGAGGATCCATAGGTATTTGGGATCAGTTCATTTTAACTTGAGGTGTGATTCTTTATCTTACTAGGCTCGTGTGATTTTATTTTCATATCTTGTCACGGTGTAGTCCTCCTTATGTAGTTAACTCCGCAACCACAATTATACTGATATATAACTGCATTCAGTGATGAGCGGAGAGAACATGCTTTTGAATAGACGAGATTAGCCTGGTATTGAGCACGATACGAACCTCAGTTAAAAAATAACAATCACGGACAACAGACGAAATTTGCCTAGAGTGGTCCTTACATCCAGCTCCAATCCAAGAAAGTCGCAAATAAATAGGGCACCTTTTCGACTGTAACGTATGTAATGCAATTTTTTTTTAAATTAGCGATCTTGCCACAAATGACAGAACGAACAATATTAAACTGATACCCAATGCTACATAGTGTCCTCGTCACAAAATCAATCTCACTATCAAGGAAAATCTCAGAATAGATCATCAACGCCTTATGAGCCAAAGTTCTGATGAGGTTTATGTTTTGGAAAAAAGGAATCCCAACGCGTATACAACCCAGCAAAAATAGGCTACCTCGAGAAACCGGGGAGCCGAGTTCAAATTCCAGCTGAATCCATTGTATTCACTTACGCGCAAATACTCTTGGGAAAGGTATTAATCCGTCTCTTCCTTCCAGTTATTGGTTAAATAGCAGGACAGATTGGGTTCTATAGCCTTGGTCGGCAACCAGTCTACTGCAGAAAGCAATGGCAACCTACTGCGAGATAATCTTCTGCCCAGTCAGTCATGTCTCTTTCGAGACATGATCGCCCAAGCGTGTATCACGTATGGTACTTAAATGGCTGATATACCTAGGTTAAAACGATGTTTAAGTACGATTCACCAATACATAAAAAAGCAAGTTTAAAATTGGACTATTTCTCAACCGTAAACCTAAAAGCTGGATGAAGAAGAGAGAAACTGGTCAGCTTTGTCCTAATAATTAAGCAAACAGAAAGTATCATCCGTATAATGACAATATAATTGAGGAGGAAGTGAACAAAAAAGCAAACCCTCCTCATGAAAACTAACAAATATATTAGCCAATGCAGGGCCTAAAGGGGAACCCATGGAAACCCCATCAATCTGTCGATACATAATGTTATTTATTTACTTGTGTTCCTCTTTTGGAGAGAGTTAATATTTGTTATGATTTACTTTACCGCAGTTTTTTTCTCCTCCAGATATGCCCGAAAAATTTCTTTGAAGTGATGAAATGTGCCACCTCAATGTGAATTTAGCTTGATGACATTAAAACACATCGTTAACATAAACATCATTAACACACACACACATATATATATATATATATATATATATATATATATATATATATATATATATAAATTAATGGATATATTTTTTTACCGACAAAAAATAGCCGAAATAATGCATATACATATATATACATATTAATGAGATAGTAATGTTCCTATATCTGGTTGGGTTCACTTGTTATTCATCTTGAGGTCCTTGGCAAAATCCAAGGACGCATCTACAATGTAATCGATCCTGACTTGACAACTCGGCTCACCGACGTGACGTGGCGTCCATCTATCTTTTCTACAAAATTTTAATGGCAACCTCTCTGACGAACTATTTTCCCTGATGGCCGATCACATTAATTTAAACGTGCTACGATATTGGCATTTAGGTCCCACCATTTTACTCTTGAAATTTTTAAATATAACCGCCATTTCTACTGAAAATATTTTTTCGCACTTCCCCATTTACTTTCTTCCCTAATAGCTTCTTCTTCTTCTTCTTCTTCTTCTTCTTCTTCTTCTTCTTCTTCTTCTTCTTCTTCTTCTTCTTCTTCTATGTGCCCAGGACGTTTGGCGATCATGGATTTCCATGTCTTCCTATCCCTGGTGGCTCTCAGCACGCATTTCCCTGTTACACCGCGCAACCATCCGTACCGCCATCAACCTTCTTAGGTCAGCCAAGTACATTACACGCTGTTATCCCCTGTCTCTCCTTCACCTGGCCCGTTAGTATCACGTTCTCCAATCCCTCCTTCCTCATTGTTTGTCCCAGAAACTTCATCCGTCTCTTCTTGATGCTTTGTATTAGTTTTCTTTTCGTTTCCATCCTTTTAAAACATCACCATTGCTCACATGCTCGATCCATGATATCCACAGCATCTTTCTACAGAACCATTTTTCAGTTGCCTCAAGTTTTTCCATCTTCGATAATATTTCCCGCATTCACTGCCATATTGAAGAACTGACATCACATAACAATCCAGTACTCTCTTCTTTGTTTCTAGCGAAATTTTCCTGTCTCTTAATACTCTACTCAGCTTCTGGAATGCGTCCTTGTTCATGCCAATTCGCCTTCGGATTTCTGTGTCGCACCTTCCGTTTTCTGTTAGAATACTTCCCAGGCATTTAAATTTTTGTACCTGCTTGATCATAGTATTCGCCACCTGTATTTAGCATTCTGGGTTGCTCTTTTTACTGATGACCATGCATTCGGTTTTCTCGCAGTTTATTTGTAGTCTTTTCTTGTCACTCTCTTCCGCTACCTTCTATAGGTAATCTTGTAGTTTCCTTTCTGTGTCTGCTATCAGCACCGTATCATCTACGTACCTTATGTTGTTTAAATTGTGGCCTCCGATGACGAATCCTGGCATAACATCTAGGGTCCTCAGAATAGTCTCGCTGTACAAGTTGAAGAGATATTTTTTTTAATCATATCGCCCCGAGCAAGGCAGGAACGCCACTGATGTGCAGGGGGCTACGTAAGAGTGAAAACATTGGAAAAGAGAAAAACCGGAAACCACATCCTAAACAGGGAACAAGAGATGAGCCTTTTCACCTGTTCAATAGACGATAGACCTGTTCAATAGACTACTCCAATTGAAAAGAAAAAAAAAGGAGTGACAAGATCTGGTGAAAAGACTTATGCTTTATTATCTTTGTGTATTTGCTGAATTCGTTTCCTGTCCGTATGCAGGCGGTTTAGAGTCTCTAAAAATATAATGTATTACTACTAGTTATTGATAAATCAAATTATGACCAAACTATATATATATATAATTCGAGTAAAAATAAAGAAGTTGAAAATTTTAAGAATATTTGTTTCACAGTTTTATAAATTAGAAAAAAAAAATTAAAATGGAGAGACGTGTGGCTATACCATAATCTGTTTTGCATCTGACTGAAGCTAGTGGATTCTTTCATTTTACGCCTCAAAAGGTCGCCCAGGTTCAAAATACAGTCTGATTGATAGGTTACAATCACGTCATCAGGTATATTAATTGTTGCAAGAAAAATTAATGATCATGAAATTGTGTTGTCAAAATTTGGGAGTGTCTTAATTCAGTGATCATGGTTAATGGCAGGAAAGTGTTAGGTAGTCCATGACAACAGGGTGTTAACCTTTATCACTCTATATATGATTTTATTTACTCTGCCAGAACTTTATCTTGCCACTGAAGGTGACTTTGATCCCTGAGCAATAGTGTGTTTGAATTTCATAGTTGTATTGTTATATACTATGACAACAGAAAACTACATTGAGTGAAATTAACACTGAGGAGCTTGCAATAGAGAAACCTTGAAAAAGAATACAGTAAACAGGGAAGTAAATGTGCTTAAGGTTATCGAGTTCATGACAACAATGTATTGAGTAGTTCGAGTGACATGGATTCATTTTACTGCACCTAAGTGCCAATTCTCACAAAACATCATGCATATATATTTTAAATTCTTTTTCTTACATTGAAAAGAATTACTAATTTTAAATATTTTAAATTTTTTTATAAATGAGGGTAAACCAGAAAGTAAATTTAAAATAATCTTGAAATTACAGAGTAAATACAACAGTTGCTGATGCGCAACAATGCGGATGGGATCATTATGTTTCGCTCTACACCCCCACACAGATACCCCCACACAAACATACGCCCACACACAACCTAATATCTCTCTCTATCTTTCGTAACCCACGTCTATTACACTCCACCCACGTCTATTCACACTCCACCCACGTCTATTGTACAGGTGTAGAGGCTCATCCCTTGTTCCCTGTTCAGGATGTGGTTTCCGGCTTTCTTTTTTCCAATATTTTCATTCTTACGTAGCCCCCTGCACATCAGTGGCGTTATCGCCTTGCTCGGGGTGATATGATTAAAATATATATATATATATATATATATATATATATATATATATATATATATAATAGGTACCTCCGCACATTTTCAATAAGTAACATTTTAATTGAATTTTTTAAAATAAAAGGTTTTCTTGAAACTTTTACTAAAATTTTAATTGAAAGGTAAATGATTAAATTTACTATATCCAGTGCATTTCAAACAAAAATTATATTCATTGAAATCTAAAATTTTTCCATTTTTTTTTTATCTTTCAAATTTTCGGCCATTTTTGAGCGATAGACACATTTGTAAACAAAAGTTAATTCTCGCATTTAAAAATCTTTCAAAAATAGAATACAAATCTGTGACACATTATTTTTAAAAAATTGGAAAATTTAATGTTAAATTAATCTGATTTACACAAGTATTACTTATTTATAACAAGATATTTAGAATGAAACATTTTATTAAACACAGAGTTAGACTTTCTATCTTTCCACCGTATTTAAAATGTGTTGACAGACGAATGCAAGATAAATAAGTGTATGGCGATCACAAGTGATATAATTATACATTTTGTAAAAGGAAGAAACTCTGAAACACATAACCTTTTAATGTACACTTATAATTTACCATACAAAAATAAAACTTCAGATGCATAAAACATTTAAAATTATTTTTAAAATACGAAGTAACGACGATTTGCATTAATTTTTCAATTTTCGATTCGTAAATATAATCTTCACTAAATAAGTTAATAAACTAACGACAACAAATCATTGAAGTATGTTTAAGGTAATTTTGCAACTTTATAAATTGTCATAATAAAAAATGAAAACAAAATTAAAATCTCATTAATCAAAAATATGTTTTTCTTCAAACTATGATCTCCTTAATATATATTATTTATCAAAGCAATTAAAAGCTTATCAAATTAAATAATGTCATAGTTTTATTGCATTTTTCATTTTACTCTTGGAAGTAGATTTTTGGAAATAAAGGCAACATGTTTAAAAAATAATAGATGATTTACATTCTCCAATGAGTCCTGCATTTAAATAATAAAACTAATAAAATTTCTTACAATTTCATGAATTTACGTGGAGGTGGGGTAATAGATGAAAAAAGTTTTTTTAGAAAGAATTTTTAAAATAATAATTTAAAAAATAATCTCATTCATTTGTGAATATGTCCTGAAATTTTCATTGAAATCCGACGATTATCTTATTTTTGCAAGAATTTTAAAATTAATTTTTAAAATTAATGTGCTTGTCACCGGAAAAAAAAATGAGTTATACAATATTACGTCTTCCATTGTAAACTTTCGTAACGAGTTGGTTACCGGCTAACTAAAATCAAAATAAGATTTTTTACCAAAATTTCGAAGGTGTTAGAAGGGATTTCAAAAAATTTGAAAGATAATTAAAAAATAGTTTGATTTTAAACATTTTGATGAAAAAGTTGGTTTTTATTAAGGTTGCTTTTTATAATCATACTATGCTGTTTTTTAGCGATTTAGTGAGGTACCTAATATATAATCAGAGAGAAAGAGAAAGAGAGAGACTAGAGAGAGAGAGAGAAAGAGAGAGAAAATGTCTGATTAAAAAAACATTTTTATTGAGTTCTAGTGTATGATTTTAAAAGTTGCAGAAAAAGATATTACACATTCCTAATTATTAAAGTAAAATACTAACACACAGGTAGATCTCAATAGAAACGAAGAAAAGAGTGCTAGACTGCTACGTGATGTCAGTTCTTCAATACGGCTGTGAATGCTGGACAATATAATCGAAAATGAGGACAAAATTGGAAGCGGCCGAAATGTGGTTCTACAGAAGGATGCTACGGATATCGTGGACTGAGCATACAAGCAACGACGAAGTGTTAGAAAGAATGTCAACAAAAAGGAAATTGATGCTGAGCATCAGGAAGAGACAACTGAAGTTCCTGGGACATGCAATGAGGAAGGAGAGCCTGGAGAACCTGATAATGACTGGACAGATAGAAGGAAGGAGAGGCAGAGGAAGGCAGCGGATAACATATTTGCAGGGTCTGATCAGGTGGATGACGGAACGGGGGTTGCCAGGAGCAACAGGAGCAAACATACTAAGAGCCACAAGGGATAGGGAGACATGGAGATCCATGATCGCCTACGTCCTGAAGGGACAGGGCACATAGAAGAAGAAGAATTATTAAAGTATCCTCTTCGTTGATTTTTATATAATTTTCTTTCAGAATTTAACTTCTCAAACTGCCAGTATTAACAGAGCTGTTAAGAACCCACGAGTGTATCGACAATACCACATTGTTGGTATACTTATATATAGCATGAAATTTAGAATAAAACTTTTTCTGAATGACAGAGTTGAACTTTTAGACCTGTCCACCATATTTTGATAAAAAAGCTCGTTTTTTACTAAGTTTGGCACCTTCTTTTCTTTATACTATGCTGTTGTTTCAGCGATTTAGTGGAGGTACCTGTCGGGTCTTAATGGGATACTAGGACTTGATAACTATGAAATATATAAAATATGTGATCGTATCATTGTTAGAACATATTTTTACAGTTGAATTTATCTTCCTAATTTCCCCACAGAGAGCGTTTTCCTCAATTTGACTTGAACCTATCCACCGTGGTGGATAGGTAATGTTTGACCAGTACCTGGGCGTACGCGCTCAGGTTCACCGCGTTAAAAAAGACCTTGTGTCACATCTCTCTCAAGTGTGGGAGAAGGGTAAATATTGAGAGCGTCTTCCTCAAAACCGCTACTTTGTGGAAAGGACTTCCGACAGGGTGATCATTCGGTCACTACAATTTAAACCTCGTCAAGTCTAGAGTCAGCCGTTATCTATCCTGTTCTTCTTCTTCTTCTTCTTCTTCTATGTGCCCTGTCCCTTCAGGACGTAGGCGATCATGGATCTCCACGTCTCCCTATCCCTTGTGGCTCTTAGTATGTTTGCTCCTGTTGCTCCTGGCAACCCCCGTTCCGTCATCCACCTGATCAGGCCCTGCAAATATGTTATCCGCTGCCTTCCTCTGTCTCTCCTTCCTTCTATCTGACCAGTCAGTATCAGGTTCTCCAGGCTTTCCTTCCTCATTGCATGTCCCAGGAACTTCAGTTGTCTCTTCCTGATGCTCAGCATCAATTTCCTTTTTGTTGCCATTCTTTCTAACACTTCGTCGTTGCTTGTATGCTCAGTCCACGATATCCGTAGCATCCTTCTGTAGAACCACATTTCGGCCGCTTCCAGTTTTGTCCTCATTTTCGATGATATTGTCCAGCATTCACAGCCGTACTGAAGAACTGACATCACGTAGCAGTCTAGCACTCTAACATTTAATAAAAGAGAAAAAAAGTAGAAAAAATTATAAAAATAAAAATAGTATCACTTCATTAATGTACGTTGTTAGTTATCCTTTTAAATGTACAAAAATATGGAAGAAACAAAACTGAATGAACAGACGAGAAAGTTGGACTGCTGCCATGTTCCTCAAAGGCGCCCATCTGCTTTTTATTCGGCGGCAAAACAAAAAAAAAACAACAAAAAAAAACTGATGGTTAAGAAATACTTGAAGCAGTTCAAAGAGAACGAACTGACCTGAAAACAAATGCGAATCCAGACAGCTTTGTGTGCATTTGTCATGTGACTAGAGTCTGGAGGTCATCGGTTGGTCGTCTGCTTTCCACGGCCTATTTGTCTCCCGTCGGCACTAATAACATTGGATTTCGTTCGTCGTCAAGGAGGTGGCAGGTTAATTCGTTCTGCAGTCTGTGTTTGCTTATTTCTATTTAAATTTCTTGAAACAACAGTCACGCATACATACCTGAATATATATATATATATATATATATATATATATATATATATATATATGTGTGTGTGTGTGTGTGTGTGTGTGTGTGTGTGGACAGCAATAATTCTTTTATGCAAGTTTCAACTTAGCGCGATTAAGTTTTTTTATTTCATTTTTCTTGTGTTCGTAGAAGCGTTTTCTTTTCTGTATATAAAAAGTATGTAAACTTGTATAAAGATCTGTATATCCGAAAGCTTTCGGTTATTGTTTTATATTTTTATTTTCAACTGAATATATTGATTTATTTTCTGTTATGTTTCTAAAGTGATAAAAATGTTTTATTATTTTTCATGAAAAATAAAATAAAAAGCTTAATCACCGTACCTTGTCAGTTGCCCTTAACAAAATGTATATCAAATCTTGAAGGGTGAACTTAGACATCATGTGTTTGATATATTTAACAAATTATATGTTAAAACTTCCATTCATCTGGCGTTTATAAAGTAACACAGCAATTTTTTATGAAAAGGATACATACATCAGAAGGGTTAGTATTTGTCTACATTTTTGAGATGAGTTAGTATTTACACTATTTACATCATTCGGACTATCTTGGTTGTCATTTTTGTACGATGTTTTCGCATCAGCCTTCGTTCCAGCGTTTTCGCTCCGGCCTTCTTCAGAAGGCTTAATTTAAATTGAACCCGAAATCCGAACACGTATTGGAATAGCAAAAAAAAAAAAAAAAAAAAATTTAAGGAAAGTATTAAAAAATATAGTTAAAAAGAAAGATAATAGTACCAAACTGTTATGTAATACCAATCCAACTATATGGCAGTTAAAAACTATATATAATCTCCTTACAAATGAAGGAGAGACTTGAAGCAACAGAATTGTGGTTCTACAGAAGGATATCGTGAATATCATGGATCAGCCATGCGAGCAACGACGAAAAAAAAAAAAAAAAAAAAAAAAAAGAAAATACTTATACTTAATTTAAGAAAGAAACAGTTGAAGTTTCTGGGACATATGATGAGGAAAGAGGGTTTGAAAAAATTGATACTCTCAAGACTAATTGAAGGCAAGAGGGAAAGAGGAAAACAAGGTATAACCTACCTGGTGAGCATACGTAAATGAACGACGGAACAAGGTTTAGGATAGGTACCAAAATTTATTAAGACTAAAGGCTACAAAACACGAGAAATTGTGGAGTACCATGATCGTCTACGCACTGAAAATACACGGCAAATAGAAAAGAAGAATAAATATAACAACAAACTCATCACTTACGGTTATCAAATAATAAATATTGGATGCTACGATAACGTGAGGTCTCCCTCAATATATCGTCTACCCACGTGCAGCGCGAAGGTCTACGCCGCTCCTCCCCTCACGTGGCCATCAGGTCAGGTCTCTCTACAAATTAACGAGGCAAGATTTGCTGGTCGACTTAAGTACAACCGAGGAGGGTTGGTGAATGGAGACAACACACTTCTCCCCGAAGACGGTGTGCAGAACAAGAAAACAACAGAAACTATGAGCATAGAATTGACGGATCTTGGGGTTTTGGTCTCAAACAAGGTTAAAAGTATCGGTAGTTTTGGGTGGAACGACGGGATCGAAACACTTTAATCCATCTTATATAGTATATAGATATATAACTATTAATATAAGATTTAAATAGATAATATTATGCTTCGGTAGACCTCACGCTATAAACGAAACGGGAAGTAGACTTCACGCTATATTGAGGTAGATCTCGTGCTATAGTCGAAAAGGGGGGTAGAACTCACATAATATTGAGGTAGATTTTACGCTATAGTCAAAACGGGAGGTAGACCTCATGCTATATTGAGGTAGATCTCGCGCTATAATCGAAACGAGAGGTAGACCTCATGCTATACTGAGGTAGATCTTACGCTATAATCGAAACGGGGGGTAGACCTCAAACTATATTGGGGTAGACCTCATGCTATAATCAAAACGGGAGGTAGACCTCATGCTATACTGAGGTAGATCTCGCGCTATAGTAGCACCAAATATTGATAATATTAATAAGCCGTAGGGCCGTTATAATCCGCTTGGTTATTGTTCCAGGTCACTAGTCTTGCAGATCAATGCATTGGTTTGTGATGTATAGTTTTTGGCTATATTTTTACAGTGATGTTCACCTTGTACAGGATCAGGGATCGCTCGAGGTAAAGAGTCGCAAAGTAAAAAGTGCAAGTTGTGCCGGTAAATTATGTTGCATACCTCTTTGCTTCTGGTGATATTTACTCTTCTCCCCCACTTGAGAGAGATATATCACAAGATCTTTTTTAACGTGGGGAAACTGAGCGCGTACGCCCAGATACTGGTCATATATCACAAGATCTTTTTTAACGTGGGGAAACTGAGCGCGTACGCCCAGGTACTGGTCATATATCACAAGATCTTTTTTAACGTGGGGAAACTGAGCGCGTACGCCCAGGTACTGGTCATATATCACAAGATCTTTTTTAACGTGGGGAAACTGAGCGCGTACGCCCAGATACTGGTCATATATCACAAGATCTTTTTAACGTGGGGAAACTGAGCGCGTACGCCCAGGTACTGGTCATATATCACAAGATCTTTTTTAACGTGGGGAAACTGAGCGCGTACGCCCAGGTACTGGTCATATATCACAAGATCTTTTTTAACGTGGGGAAACTGAGCGCGTACGCCCAGGTACTGGTCATATATCACAAGATCTTTTTTAACGTGGGGAAACTGAGCGCGTACGCCCAGGTACTGGTCAAAATATTACCTATCCACTGTGGTGGATAGGTTCAAAACCGGTCTAAACTGGTCTTAAACTGGTCTTAATTGGTCATTTTGGACCCCAGCCGGGCGGCCGGGGGCCAGTTACCGCTTTGCTTCTGGTATAGTTTTTGGCCTACCCGGTTTGCATTTGTCCTACCTTAGTAAGAGTACATTCATAGATATAGGTATTTATTGAAATTAATTATTTTTAATTTGAAGTGTTCTGATTTGAAGTGTTCTTTTTACTTCCATCAATGCTTCTTCCTTGGTTTCATAATGCATGCATCATATCAACAGAATAGTCTAAAGTCTTCTCTTCCCGTGTGAGGCAGTGCTTCAGTATTCACTGCCATATTGTGGCAGAGTGGCATTGCATAACAGTTCAATTATTTTCCTTTGTTTTTAACGAAATTTTCAGGTTTCATAAAACTCAGGTTTCGATATTTCAGCATACCTTCAATTTTCAGCATTACATCATCCGCTGTACACCGTGTTCAATGATTAGAGAGCGTTTACTCTCCTTCTTCAGATAATTGAATGAACGAGTAATTATGCATTTTTACATCTGATTTTTTAAAATCATTTCACCCCAAACAAGGCAAAGATCAACTAAGCCGCAAGGGGCTACTGAGTGTTAGATATTGTGAGAAAAACACAGTTAAACAGAGAGAATAATAACAAGAATTAAGAAGATAGAAGATAACAATTGCCATTGCAATGTTAAGGTCAATGTTAACAGGGAAGCAAGAATCCAGAAGAGATTTCCTCGAGCAAATAGTACGATAAAAGAGACTGTTAACATAGTATTTAAAGTTACATCTAGCCATTTTCAACTGTAACAGGATGAGACATTAAATGTGCAGCTCGTGTGTTATCAAGTTGGACTCTTCGTCCAATTCACTAGTGTGGTGAGTTTGATCGCCACAAAGAGACTCAGATTTGAAGCATTGTACCTAACTAAACCAAAACCTGTAAATATCATTACTGAAATCATAATTTGAGCAACAAATAGACAAATTTGAAACCCAAGCCAAAAATATCTTTTTCTTCTATCCTGACATATCCTTTGAATAAATATATAGAAAAAAATGCGCATGAAAATAGCTTGTTATTCTGACATGCAAACTCAGCCTCTGCAAAATATGTAGCGAAATCCGGATGCATAATGGCGTTTAGACTTATTTTTATTTTATCATTTCGCCCCAATCAAGATATTAATTCCACTAAGACGCAAGGGGTTAGAGAATATGAGAAAAACATGGTTAAAGAGAGAGAATAATAAAAGAACAAGGATTAAGAAGACAAAAGATAACAATTCACATTACATTTAAATCTTTGCAGACCATACTTGATTTTTAATTTTTTTTGTTTTTAATCATTTCACCCCGAGCAAGGCGGAAACGCCACTGATGTGCAGGGGGTTACATAAATGTAAAAAGATTAATTAGAAAAGAATGAGGAGTACAAACTAGTTAGAAAGGAACAATAGAAAGCTGAGAAAGCAGGTGCGATGACAGATACATAGGTGAAGAGAAAGGGAAGGTTATACAGGGGAGGGGAGAGAGCTAGAGGCCAGTGGTTAGTAGATGAGTATTAACTTTGCATTTAAATTTCTGGAGGTTGTAGCCGTCAGGAAAGCAAGAATACGGGAGCGAGTTCCACAGGCGGGAAGTGCGAGATAGGGAAGCAAAAATCCAAAATAGATTTTCACAAGTGAGAACTGTTGTAGAAGAACCTGTTAGCATAGAACTTTGAGTTACATCTAGCTAATTCAACTGTAATATATTCAGTCAGTCGTACATGATCCACACTTGCGCGATCATGTCTTTTTCGATCCATGTCCGACAAGGCAGGTTTTCCTGCTTTGTAGGTTGCCATTTCTTTCGGCAGTAAACTGGCAATAGAACCCTCTCTGTCCTGCTGTTCAAGAGAAAAAATGAATTAATACCTTTCCCAACTGGAATTCGAACTCAGCTCTCCGATTTCTCATTCAGAGCCGATATCTATCACATCTTAGCGCAATCTAGTCTTCTTCTTCATCTACCTGCCTAGTTCTTTCAGGACGTAGGTGATCATGGCTTTCCACGTCTCTCTATCCCTGGTGGCTCTCATCACGCTTTCTCCTATTACACCACACAACCCCCGTTCTGTCATACACCTACTCACGCCCTTCAAATATATTATCCGCGGCTTTTCCCTGTCTCTTTTCCCCTCTATCTGGCCTGTTAGTATCATGTCCTCAAGGCCCTCCTTCTTCATTACATGTCTCAGGAACTTCAGCTGTTTTTTCCTGATGCTCAGTATTAATTTCCTTTTTGTTTCCATTATTTCCAAGACCTCATCATTGCTCACATGCTCGATCCATGATATTCGCAGCATCTTCTGTAGAACCACATTTCAGTTGCTTCCAGTTTTTCCTTCATCTTTGATGTCCAGCATTCCCTACCATATTGAAGGATGGACATCACGTAGCAATCCAGTACTCTCTTCCTTGTTTCTGGCAAAATTGTCCTGTTTCATAATACCTTACTCAACTTAATGCTTCCTTCGCCATGCCAATTCGCCTTCGGATCTTTGTGTTGCACTTTCCGTCTTCTGTTATAACGCTTCCTAGGTATTTAAATTTTTGTACCTGTTTGATTCTAGTATCCCTGACCTGTATTTGGAATAAAGATTATCATTCCTTATATTGAAATCACTTCATTTTTTAAAATGATATATTTTCATATTTCAAGTATAAAAAATCATGATGAATAAAAGGAAGTTGTTACATATCATCATCATCATCATCATTATCATTGTCAGTCCCATGATGAGGTGTGGTTGTAGGGTTGCTGCACAACTGAGCACCTGACCAGCTCCCTCCATTTTTCTTGGTTGTTGTGCTTATGTCTAAGCAACTGTATTTTTCTCTGTTTGCCTCTTCTTCTTTTGTCTAAGATTTTGCTCTCAAATCCTGATTGAGCACTCGGGAAGAATGGTAGACTTTGAAAAACAGTAGCTACTCTGGCATCTATACACTGAGCAATCCTCGTTCTATCATCCACCTGATTAGGTCCTTCAAATATGTTATCCACGGCTTTTCCCTGTCTCTTTTTTCCACTATCTGGCCTGTTAGTATCATGTCCTCAAGGCCCTCTTTCTTCATTACATGTCCCAGGAAGTTTAGCTGTTTTTTCCTGATGCTCAGTATTAATTTCCTTTTTGTTTCCATCCTTTCCAAAACTTCATCATTGCTCACATGCTCGATCCATGATATTCACAGTATCCTTCTGTAGAACCACAGTTGCTTCAAGTTTGTCCTTCATCTTTGATAATATTGTCCTGCATTCACTGCCATATTGAAGAACTGACATCAGATAGCAATCCAGTACTCTTTTCTTTGTTTCTAGAAAAGTTTTCCTGTCTCTTAATACTCTACTCAGCTTCTGGAACGCTTCCTTTGCCATACCAATTCGCCTTCGGATTTCTGTGTCGCACTTTCCGTCTTCTGTTAGAACAATTCCCAGATATTTAAATTTTTGTACCTGCTTTATTCTAGTATCCCTGACATGTATTTGGCATTTTGGGCTGCTATTTTTGCTGATAACCATGCATTCGGTTTTCTTGTAGTCTTTTCTTGTCACTCTCTTCCGCAACCTTCTGTAGGGGGTCTTGTAGTTTCCTTTCCGTGTCTGCTATCAGGACTATGTACCGTATGTTGTTCAAATAGTGGCCTCCGATGACGAATCCTGGCATATCTCGGGTCCTCAGAATAGTCTCGTTGTACAAGATTGCGCTTAAATACATAAAGTCTACGTCCCATGAAGGGAAATACACCAGAACAATTACCATGAAAATATTTTTAGAAAAGGCACAATGGAAGCTACGTTACGATGGTGGAAAAGGAACTGAAGCCGAGTTGTCAGACTGATGCAAGTTCAATATATTGTTCAAGCAAACTCACTCACTTTTAAACGAGATATGCCTGTCAAACCTAAGTTCAAATTCAACCGACGTTAGCTTTTTTTGCTGTTGTTCACTCAAGAGCTACTCATGGTAGAGGTTTACTGAATAGGTATTTGATAACTGCTATCCCAAGAATTTTTAGAGGTTAAGATTGTAGTGATCGTGGAAGCATCCTCTCGGGAGTTTGCTCCACAAAGTAGTTGTTCTTGGTGAAATGATGTTCAAATGGAGTTATCTACATAACAATAGAAAACGAATAGAATGAGAATGATTTCACCCTGTGTACGTAGCACAGCGGGTAAAATTCTGAACTGGTGTAATATCTGCTATGAAAATAGAGATAATGTAATGCGAGGCTAGGTGGGAAAGGTTTCGTAAGATAAAAATTAATTTATCAACAGCATAATCCGTTTTGTACTCAAAAACCCATCTAAATGCCTTTGAACGCAAGGCTGAAAAGTGAGGTTTGAGCCGATCCAGCTAGGATATGGCACCAATCACTCCATTTTGAGTCTTATATGACTCTTGTAAATCTAGAACATGGCACGAGGAATTAGTTAATGCCTAGAGCGGTTGGAGTAAGGGCGGTCAACCATGTCTGGCTATCAAGGCCAATTCACAAACATGAAAATCAAAATATTTACATTATTCGGACTATTGTCCTACTAATGATAGGCTTCAAAAATTTTCTAAGCTGACCAAGCAGAGAGATGAACACAATACCATTACAGGCAAACTCTTCTGCCTCCCATAAGCATGGACCAGGTGATTCTCCCTGAGAGTAATACACTACGCCTCCTCGGACTTACCCTGTCCTCAGACCTCAAATGGAACCACTATATTGAATCCATAGCAAAATCTACTGCTAAGAAGATTGGGTCACTATGTCGATCCAGGATGTTTTTTCCCACCTGAATCCATCCTGCATATATACAAGTCAACCATCCGTCCGTGCATGTAGTACTGCTGCCATTTATGGTCAGGTGCCCCTGCCGTTCTCCTCAGTGTTCTTGACAAGCTCCAAAGGAGAGTCTGTAATGTGATAGGTACTGATCTGGCGACTCGACTGCAGCCACTTTCCCATCGTCGAAATGTGGCTTCCCTCTGTCTCTTCTATAAATACTTTCATGGCTTCTGCTCGGATGAGCTTAAGTCACTGATGCCTCCTCAACAGGTGTTCACCCGTGCAACCAGACTGGCAACTGGGTCCCACCCATTCACAGTGAGGTTAGCCAAATGCAGACGACAATTCTACTCCTGCAGCTTCCTCTCTCGCACTTCCCGCCTGTGGAACTCACTCCCGTATTCTTGCTTTCCTGACGGCTACAACCTCCAGAAATTTAAATGCAAAGTTAATACTCATCTACTAACCACTGGCCTCTAGCTCTCTCCCCTCCCCTGTATAACCTTCCCTTTCTCTCCACCTATGTATCTGTCATTGAACCTGCTTTCTCAGCTTTCTATTTTTCCTTTCTGACTAGCTTGTACTCCTCGCTCTTTTCTAATTAATCTTTATACATTTATGTAACCCCCTGCACATCAGTGGCGTTTCCGCCTTGCTCGGGGTGAAATGATTAAAAAAAAAATATGGAAACTAGTAATACGGAATACCAAGGAAAATCATTAGGGTCAAAAATTGCAATATGAGCTCTTGTAAAAAAAATACTAGAGAAAACAATTAACACCAAAAATACTAGAGAAAATCATTAAAAAATTGCAATATGAACTCTGGTAAAAAAAAGAGTTACTGAACATCAGGTTTATAAGTCCCAAAAATTCAGTTGTTCTTGTCCTTAAGGACGCATGACACATATAGACGTTGGTTACTGCCTGTGACTTGTCCCAAAGAGTTGTGAGTTCAATACCAGTCTACAGCAGTGGTGAACTTACAGTGTTAGAGGGAGATAACTCATGACTACCAGAAGAGGCACTAATATGCAAGGAATGGAGTTCATATGCCCCAGTGATTGTAATAAAGGGTTCGGTTCTAAATTCCTAGCACCGGAAGAAGGCCGGAACGTACAACGGCAGAAACGTCGTACAAATGTCAACAAAGATGAGAACAATAGTCCGAATAATCTAAATACGGTAAATACTACCTCATCTCAGAAATATAGACAAATACTATAAACGAAATTCTCAAACTTAGGATTATCCGTAATCATCAGAAGGCTGGAAGAATAAAAGTATTTCGTTTGTATGTTAAAGTAAAAATTTATTAACAGAATAACATCAGTTTGTACAAGTTAAATGTTCCAAGAAAAAGTGTGATAAGGAGTTAAGCGAAACCAGAGTTCTGGTTGTAGGTCGCAGACTGTATTTATGCAGAATTAACAGGATATAAATAATTTTTAGGAGTTAGTTGAAGTATCTTGTTGTTGTTGTCATTTTTGTTGACATCGAGAATGGTGAAGAGAAAAAAGACGAAATAAAAGAGAATAGTACACGAGAAGGGGAAAGAATGTGTGTCGGAACTTTATGTCCGGGTCAGTGGATTGAAGCTTCTTTTGTCACATCTTGGCGGTGTCTAATTTTGCTTCTATCTGCGACTGATTCGACTTTCTTTCTTTTTATAGCTAAGGACTTTTTCACATCTGATTTTTTACTTCTCTCTTAGTTTTGCAAATCGCTCCCTTTCATTGGTTAGAAAATTAATTTAATATCGGACCTCGAAATTTGGCTTTGTCTTTTTCTTTCAGTATGGGGTTAATTCTTTTTCTTATTGGTCAAAAAGGATTTAACACAGGATTGTTAAGTTTGTAAAAAGTGAAGAGAATTGAGTCACTTTTAATTCCTGATTCACAACACGGTACAAGGCACCGAACATATTTCTTGTCTAAAAGCTTCCCCCACCCGGAAAACAATGTAAGGTAGCAATTCTTCCTAATGCATATTCGCAGATTGAAATCTGGAAATGAGAGTATCCGGTTCTTTGTTTTACCATTTAACTGAATTAATTAGTCCATGTATGCAAGACCGGTGCTTACTACACTCGAACCACTGACCGAAGATTGGGGGTCAAACATGACTGGAAGCCTCTTGCAGTGCTTTGAGATCTTCGCGTTCTTATCAACATTAGCTTTTTCCTAAATATATTTTGATACGTTACAAATTAAACTAGGTACCTCCACTCATTTTCGATACCTAAATTTAAATTGAATTTTTAAAAATAAAAAAATTTTCTTGTAGAATAAATTTTAGCTTTAATTGAAAGTCAAGAGATTAAATTTACTAATTTCAGTAAGCAAAATACCCTGGTGTATTTCAAACCGAAATTATATTGATCGGAATGTAAAACTTTTTGATTTACAAAAATTCAATTTGACGGCCATTTCTCATCGATCGACACATTTTGTAAGCATTAGCCAATTCTCAAGTTTAAAAAATTTTCAAATGAATGTGTCTTTCACCGGCAAAAAAGTGCCTTGCGTAATATGACGTTTGCGTTATAAATCCTTGCAAAAATTCCGTCACGCACGAATGAAAGAAAAACAAGATTTCTTACCAAAATTTCGAACGTGTTAAAAAGAATTAAAAAATAATTAAAAAATACTTTGATCTATACTCTTAATAATAACACAGACATTATACCGACAAAACTTTGTTTTTATTTAGTTTGGGGCCTTTTCCTTCATACTATGCTGTTTTTTCAGCGATTTTTTAAAGGTACCTATATTAAACTGACTATTAAAGAGTGAAAAATTTTTAGATTTTCACAATGAAGTGTATATTTTTCGTCCAAATTCGTGAACTTATTTTGTTCCTGCAAAGACTTGAAAAAACACGAAATAAAATTCACTACTTTTTATTCATAATATTGAATGTGTTAAAATTATTCAACTTTTTAACAACAAAAATCTCAAGTTGATGTTAAAAATTGCAGATGGAATGATATATTATGACATGTTTCCAATTTGTATTTAGAAACAATATATTTATTTTCAATTTTCCAAGTTGACTTGTTCGCCTATATTGCATATGATTCATTATTCTACATAATTAGATTACAATAAAATTTGAAAATTATATGAAAATATGAAAATACATTATGAAAATTGAGATGCAGTAGAGAAGGGGACCCCCTATCATACTTTGAAGGAGAACGAACGCATTATAGATTGGTCCGGGTTGGAAATCCTTGCATCAGCCTTGCATGTATGTATAGTTATGGAAATATAAATCTATCGCTGGCAGATGTCTTCGATAATGTGTCTAATGATTTAATGTATATAGTTTAAAAAACAATGGAAAAATAGCGATACTATTTCGAATAATGTATCGTTCCTTTCGGAATTAACAGAAAAGATATTTCATCCTTGTGAATCGACGCTGTGTGGTCATTAATTCGTTCGGCATTGGACTTGAGTCCCTTGAGACATCGAAAACCTGCGATGTTATGATTGACGTCTGCTGCTAACGGAGATTTTCTAACCAATGAAATCACTGCATTGCATTTGCGATATCCGTTTTAATTTCGGGTTTAAAAAAAATATAGTAAAGGTTCGGAAAAGAAAGAGTTGAAAACACTGAGATTTTTCGTGGATTAGAGTTTTGCGTCAACCACCGATGCCGTAGGTCAGTGTTCGATCTGCTTCGAAAAAACTTACTTCTTTGGAGATTAGTGCAACACAGTCGTAATATTACGCAAGTCACTTTTTTTGCCGGTGAAAAACATTAATTTGGAAATTCTTGCAAAAATCAAATAATGGTCGTATTTTGATGAAAATTTCAGGACTTATTAAAAAATGACTGAAATAAAAATTAATAAATGTCATAACATTTTACAAAATATTGAGTTACCACTGTCGTCATAAATTTCATTCTGCTATTGTAAAATTATTTTAAAAGAAAGTTTTATATCATTTACTTCCGCCTTGACAGTAAGGCTGCTTAGTTCGATTAGGTTAAAATGACAACTGATGTCCTAAATGGGCTCAAGACCTTCGTTAACTGGAGCAAAAGATGGCTTGTCACTTTTAACACTCCCAAAACTAAAGTAACGGGTGTGAACTACACAGAACTATCAGCTTAATGAGTCACATTACAAAACTGATTGTCAGAATCCTGATGAATAGAGCGAGAAGTAGAATCAGGCCAGAGATAGGACAGGAACAGTGCGGGTTCGTCAAAGACACTGGAACAAGGAACGCCATATTTATGATTAGGATGCTCTCTGAAAGGGCAATACAAATGAAGAAAGACTTGTACCTATGTTTTATTGACTATGCGAAGGCATTCGACAAGATACGACACAAAAAATTGATGGAGTTGCTCGGCAGCCTCGACATTTTTGGGAAAGACCTCAAAGCAATCAAGAATCTCTACTGGCAGCAAACGGCCTGCATACGGACAAGTAACGATTTCAGCAGATTTACAAAGATAGAAAGAGGCGTAAGACAAGGATGTGTCTTTTCACCGGATCTGTTCAACTTGTACAGCGAGAATATTTTGAGGACCCGACATGCCGGATCATACAGTGCTGATTGCAGACACAGAAAGGAATAACATATTTGCAGGGCCTGATCAGGTAGATGACGGAACGGGGGGTTGCCAGGTGTAACAGGAGCAAACATACTAAGAGCCATAAGGGATAGGGAGACGTGGAGAACCATGATCGCCTACGTCCTGAAGGGACAGGGCACATAGAAGAAGAAGAAGAAGAAGAAGAAGAAGAAGAAGAAGAAGAAGAAGACAAGCCAGGATTTGTTACTGGAGGCCACAACTTGAACAACATAAGGTATGCAGATGATACAGAAAGGAAAGGAAAGGAAACTACAAGACCCCCTAAAGAAGGTAGCGGTGGAGAGTGACAAAAAGGGACTACAAATAAACTTTAAGAAAACTGAATGCATGGCTAGCAGCAAAAGGTGCAACCCAAAATGCCAAATACAGGTTGGGCATACCAGAAGCAAGCAAGTACAAAAATTTAAATACCTAGGAAGTGTTCTATCAGGAGATGGAAAGTGCGACACAGAGATCCGAAGGCGAATTGACATGGAAAAGGACGCGTTCTAGAAGCTGAGTAAAGTACTAACACACAGGAAAATTTCACTAGTAACAAAGAAAAGACTACTGGATTGCTATGTGATGTCAGTTCTTCAATACGGCAGTGAATGCTGGACAATATCATCGAAAATGAGGACAAAACTGGAAGTAGCGGAAATGTGGTTGTAAAGAAGGATGCTGCGGATATTGTGGACTGAGCATGCACGCAACGGCTAAGTGTTGGAAAGAATGGCAACAAAAATGAAATTAATACTGAACATCAGGAAGAGACAACTGAATTTTTTGGGACACGCAATGAGAAAAGAGAGCTTGGAGAACCTAGTACTGACTGGCCAGATAAAAGGAAAGAGAGACAGAGGAAGTCAGAGAATAACATATTTGCAGGGTCTGATCAGGTGGATGACGGAACGGGTGTTCCCAGGAGTAAAAGGAGCAAACATACTAAGAGCCACAAGGGATAGGGAGACGTGAAGAACCATGATCGCCTACGTCCTGAAGGGACAGGGTAGATAGAAAAAGAAAAAAGAAGAAGAAGAAGAAGAAGATGTTAACCTCCAGGAAAGTGACTCATTGCGTCTTCTCGGGTCAACATTTTCAGCTGACATAAAATTGAAAAACTGAAATTGAAAGACCGTATTGAATCCATTGTTAGGTCAACTTCAAAGAAAGTGGGTTTATTGTCTCGAGCGAGACAATTTTTTTCTCCGGAATCTATCTTACATATCTATAAGTCTATCATTCAAACATGCTTAGAATATTGCTGCCACATATGATCTAGTTTCCCTGCTAGTAACATTGATCTCCTGAACGGTAATATTGATGGCCCTGATCTGGCAGTTCGGCTTAACCACTTACTGAGGTTGCTTCTCTGTGCCTTTTTTTATAAATATTTTCAATTGTAATTGTTCGGATGAGTTCTTTGCTATGGTACCTACATTTCGTGAATTTAAGTGCAATATTAGACTAGCGTCGATTTCTCATCATTTTACAGTTGAGCTGGCTAGATCTAACCGTAAGTTCTATTCTACCAGTTTCGTTTTCCGCAATTCTCGCCTGTGAAAATTCCTTCCGGTTCCATGCTTTCCAATCAACTTTTGTCTGCAAAAATTTAAATGCAATGTTAATCGCTGTCTACGGTCCTCCTGATTACTCCTTTCTTTTTCTACTATGAATGTTTGTGTTCCCAATTCTTCTACAGCCTGTAATTCTTTGCGTTCTAGAGGCTTTACTGTCATTCTTGATTATATATATATATATATATATATATATATATATATATATTAATGCATATTTCATTAAATAATATAGACAAGTTTTGTCTATTTATTTTGTGTAAATTCTTTTCATATCGTTTGATAAGCTTAATAGCATTATCATTAAAAGAAGAAAGAAAATCATATTTGTGACTTATTTGTTAATCCTGTCAAAGCTTTCGGCTTACATACGTCATTATCAAAGATGCCAATTACATTACAGTATATTAAACAATTCACGGACAAACAATAATGGTAGTCTGTTTTTGTTTACATGGAAGATTTCCAAGCAACAGCAATCGCGTGCATACAAGACGTTGGAAGCGAAAATCGCACCACATCTCATGACGTCACATATGGCCACGCAGGAGTGAAAACGAGAATTATTAACTATGTGAAGCAATTGGAATAAATTAGTGGCTTCTGTTATCAATTATAGGCCTTTAAGAATATCTGTGGAGATTTCATAGTTTATTTTGTTCAGGTTACGTTCCAACTGTTTTATGTATACAGTCTCAATAATTTTTAGTTTTGTTTATATGTTTAAGTATATTTGTGTTTTCAACGAGGGATTTCCGGAATTGTGCTTGCAGCCAGGTATGTTTTAAATACATAAAAATGTTAGAATCATCATTCAATTATATATATATATATATATATATATATATATATAGAGAGAGAGAGAGAGAGAGAGAGAGACAGACAGACAGACAGACAGACAGACAGATACACACCGGCACAGACATATATATACAAGTTTCATTTAAAATCACAGATAAGTTCGTTAAGGTTTTTTTTATAATTTTTCACGCGGTCTTATTTTTATTTTATTTTTATTGCATATATTGTATAAAAACTATCCGAATATTTTATATATCCAAGCGCTTTCGACTATATTTTTAGCTATTATCAAGGGTGATATTTATTTGACTTTTAACTGAGTATATGAATTGTTTTATGTATCTATCTAGAGTTATAGGAATGTTTTATTTTCCAAGTACGGTGAGCCCATTGTGCCTGTGTTTATAGTTGATGTTATTTAGTGTCGGCTTTTACTTTTTTTTATTAATAACGCTTCTATTATTTTTAGCTTTTTTTAAATATGTGAATGATTTTATTATATTTGTATTATTGACGAACATGATACGGATAGTGTTTGATAGGTTTCCATGTGTATTTAAATGAGACTAAATTGAGCTATGGTCAGGGAGATGCAACGTGAGTCTTCTTGTTAAACGTGTTGTAGTATATCTAATATAATTATTTTCGAATTCGGATTAAAAAACAAGTACATTTATTTTTTTAAATGAATCAAATATAAAAATCTAAAACGATTCGGAATACATTTGATATATTGTATAACTAGCATCATAGCCCGGCGTTGCTCGTGCAACTCAGAATATTTTAGTAGTAGGAGAAGATGCTACTTTTTTTATTTTTTTTTTTTTTACATATTTCGTTTTTGTTTGAAAAAACGCTTTTTTAAAAATATTTCTTTTGTTTCAAAATTACGAGGGAAAATTATCACATTTTTTGTTGCAAAATGAATTTTTAAAACGTCGGAATTAAAATTAAACATAAAGGCTCATTTTTTTTTTTCTTACTAAAAAATATTTTATTCGCGTTTGACACGTGTGATTTGATTTCTGTGACATAATTTAGCCACCAACTTAGATCTTAGATGTTTTACGAAGCAAATGTAAACAATCGGCTCCATTGGCCAAAAATTGCGAAAGGGAAAAAATTGCTGAATTTGAACTCAAAAAGTATGTGTCGACCTGGCTTCCCTGTAGATATGTGTCCCTAGAAAGTTTGAATGGCGTAGCTTATAAAATGTAGACGTGCATAGGGAACAGTCACACACAGACTCACAGATTGCCTGATATATATATATATATATATATAGATAGATAGATAGATAGATTATTAATTAGATTACTGGGCCATTGAATATATTTTTAATCCCACAGAGGTTGGTGTGTTAATTAAAACCGAAAAAAAACCGCCTGACCCACATCTTCAGGTCAAAATATGGCATTTATATAAGTGAATATAATGCTCTTTGTTTATAGTCCATAAATTAACACAATTTTATTTTACTCGAAACAAAAGGATATATTTATCTAGTGTTATGTTGTTTTTTTACTTATCCCCGCAAAATAGTGGACGTTGGGAAAAACCTTTTCGAAGCTAACGATATAAAAAAAAAATCAAAAACCGATTTTATTCAAAATTGTTCTGGTTTATGTATTTTTCTCTGTTAAGGAAACTGTTTGAAAAATAAATCCCATGACTCCTAGGATAATTGCAGTTGCAAAAAATCACTTGAGTGACTGGGTTTTGTTACATTCCGACGTTGAGAGAACGTGACAAACACAAGCAGTAGGAGTCTTCAGAAAATTCATGTATCTTTGTTCTTGAGTATTGACAACAAAAATAATAAACATTTTTTATTTATTAGGTTGTTTATTTGCACTATTTATTTATTATATTGTTGGAATGGTTGGCAAAACATCGTTTCATGGCAAATTGATTCGAATTTTATAAAATGGTAAATAATACGGATTTCCTTATAGTTCGTTAACATATTTTAATAATTTAGTGAATTTACAAATTTATGAATAAATATTGTTTTCATATTTATTTCTTTATAAATTGGTAAATGATAAATGGATGTGCGTGGTGGTGCAGTAGAAATTGCCTCGGAACAAGAAATCGGAGAGACGAGTTCGAATTCCACTTGAATTAGTTGCATTCACTTACGCATAAATACCCTTGGAGAAAGTATTAATCATTACTTCCCTCTATCTATGGATTAAATAACAGTACAGATTTGGTTCTGTAGCCTTGATTGGTAACCTGTCTACTGCAGTAAAGAATGACAACATCTTCTTCCCAGTCAATCATGTCTTTTTCGAAACATGATAACCCATCTGATTGAAATGATGAATATTGTATTAGTCTTAATTTTATTAGTTCTCAGAATGTTGTAAATACAAAATTATTTTTGTAAGTAAGCAATCTAATAATAAATAAATAAATAAATAATGTTTAATATTTTAGTTCTGAATTCTCAAAACCAAAAAAAAAAATTGCATAAATTCACTTTAATTATTCTAATACTCGATTTTAAAGACAATAAATATTGCTGCGGAGTAAGGGTAGTTAAAATAGTAGTGGTGTCAAGGAAAACCCGTCTTTCTGACTCTGTTTTTTTTTTTTTTTTTTTTGAAGGCGCGATAATCAGAGCTTGTGCATCTCCCTAACTTTCGAAGAATAAAGTTGTTAAACAGTGATTACTTATAACAACTCACTTAAAAAATAAATGTACTTACTTCTTCTTACGCATTGCTTTCCTCTGTCTCTCTTTTCCTCTATCTGACGTGTGAGTATTAGATTCTTTAACCCTCCTTCCTCGTTACATCTCCCGGGAACTTCAACTGTCTTTTCCTGATTTAAGTATTAGTTTCTTTTTCATTTTCATCCTCTCCAAAATCTCATCTTTGCTCACATGTTCAGTCCACAGTAACGGCAGCCTCATTCTAAATTCATAAATAATTATAGAGGATATACTACTTCATGTTTAACAAGAAAACTTATGTTGCACCTCTCTGAACATAGCTCTGTAAGGTCTCATTTAAATACACATGGAGTCCTACCAAACACTATCCGTAACATATTCGTCGATAATACAAATATACTAGCATCATCCACATGGAAAAAAAGGTAAAAATATTAGAAGCTTTATTAATAAAAATAATAACAATAAAACAACACTCAATAATATCAAAATATGGTCAAAATGTGATGAAAATATTTATAAAATAAAACATTCCTATAACTCTGAAAAAAAAAGCTAAGTTTGTAGAAGTAGGGAATTGGTTAATGTTTTCTTTAATTGGCCTTGTGTCAAACATACTTAAACTTCCTACAACTTACAGGTTTTATCCAGAATTATCAGAAGGTTATCAGAAAGTGAATTTGTGGAAGAATAAAAGTATACCATTTGTATGTTCAGATATAAATTTATTAGTAGAAAAGAATAACATGAATTGGTAGAAGTTAATGTTCAATGAGAAACAGTATTAAAAAGTTAATGGTATCAAGAGTTCGTAGCAGTCCTTGCAAAAATGAGTTTATGTGTACGTAGGCAGGAACGTATGTATGTATGTATGTATGTATGTATGAGCGCTTATTGCTGGATAGTATTCTTTTTGAAGTTATCGCTCAGGGCAAATGGTGAAAAAGAAGGAGTGAGCGGTGAGAAAGAAATACAGATACAATAGTAACGATCGCTTGATATCAAGGGACATGTTAATTACGCTCGTTTCCTTTCTCTCTGGTGACGGTCGAGTTTGCTTCGACTTTTATTTCGTTTGCGGGGCTCCAAAGGGTCATTCTGGAATTTACTCCCGGATGTGATTTTGGTCTTTCTATTTTGTTTTTAGATGTTTCCTAGTTTTCTATTTAGACATTTTGCATCGAGGTGTGAAATTTTGCGAATTTTGTGTGTGCTAAGCAAAGGTTTTGTAAATTCGATTAAATTTGTTTGATTTCGTTTAGCAAAATCAACGAGTCAGTACTTAGCATTTGAATTTTTATCTAGAAGTAAATTCGTAAATTTCGTTTAGCAAAATTAACGAATCAGTGCTTAGCATTTGAATTTTTATCTAGAAGTTGTTTTGTTCACTGATTGTAAAAAGGAAAATAGATGAAGAAATTGTTATCAAAGAAAATAATAAAACTTACACTGAAGAGCAGAAAGAGGCAGAAAAAGAGAATCCTATTGCAACATCTTCATCAATCGACTTGAATATGATTAAAATTTATTATTTTAAGCATTCCCATATTATCAATTGTAAGAAGAGGGAATTCATCTTTTTAAAAAAGTCCTACGGACAAGATGGAAGATATAAACTAGGAACGTTAGAACCATGCAAAAAATCTATTTTTTTAATCATTTCACCATTAGAAAGGCAATAAAATAAATAAGACGAAAGGGGTTACTGCATATTAAGAGATGTGTGAACAAGAAAACATTAAGGAGAGAGAGCTACAAAAAAAAAAAAAGGTGAAAATGGAAGTTAAAGATTGACATTGCATTTTAATTTTTGAAATCAAAGTTGGCTGGTAAGCAAGAAAGTGAAAGAGAGTTCAACAATTGAGAGGTGTGAGAGAAGTAACTACTTGCGTAAAAAGTCGGGTTACATTTAACGATTTAAGCTCTAAAATGATGAGGCTTTACCACCAATCCACTACTGCACTTAAATTCCTAGATTCCAGGTACCAAAGAGCAAAACTCACCAGAACAATTACCATGGAAATATTTATAGCAAAGATGCAGGGAAGTTACGTTACAGCTGTGGAAGAATGACTAAAGCCAAGACACCAGGCCAGCACCAGTAATATTGCAGATTCTTCTTTGTATTTTATCAAGAATCTCTAAATACATCGCAGAATCACCCACCCAGATATGACAATAATATTCAATGTATGGACGACTGACAGCCCTATACGTGTGTAAGATGAATTTTATTGGAATTATTTCGAACTTTTGTTCGCATCTTGGTTAATATAGGAGTTATAATAGACACAACGTTTCGACCAAGTATCCGCTGGTCATCATCAGGTGTCCATAGATTGGCTGATGTGGAATATCTCGTTGATTATTGCGAAATATCTTGTGAAATCAATTATTGTTTTTCATGTTGGAATTTGGTTCGTCACACCAAGTCCAAGGATCGAACTCATGACCACTAGATGATACTAACACATGTATAACCAACTACTATATCCACTACGCCACGCCTTTTATATTCAGTGTCTGATGGATTTTGACATCTGGGTTATGTTAGTGGGTTCGTGCCACGTGTCATAATTTGTATTTATTTCTGAGATGAGTAATTATTTCCAACTGTTGTTCTCATCTTGGTGAATATAGGTGTTATAATAGACACAATGTTTTGACCAAGTACCCTCTGGTCATCATCAGGTGTTCATAGATTGACTGATCTGGAATATCACGTTATATTTATGATGTGGAATATCTTACAATATGATGAGAACAAAAGTTTGAAATAATTCCAAAATTACTCATCTCAGAAATAAATAAAAATGCTAGATTCTGTCGAGAAAAATGATCAACGCAAAGAACAACTTTACTGTCAGAACTATCGCCCGGTTCACACTCCACCTACGTCTATTGAACAGGTGAAGAGACTCATCCCTTGTTCCCTGTTTAGAATGTGGCTTCCGGCTTTCTCTTTTTCAATCTTTTCACTCTTATGTAGCCCCCTGCACATCAGTGGTGTTACCGCCTTGCTCGGGTGATATGATTAAAAAAAGAAAAAAAAGAAAAGAAAAAAGAAGACCTAGGAATTGATTCAAGATATTTTTTCTCGAAAAGGTTCAATGAGTCACTCTCCTGAAGGTTGGTTGGTTGTTTTTCTTTTATGGCATATCAACACCTCGGTGGGTCATTTAATGCCAACTACATTTTATTTATTTATTGCTGGTAATACCTTTTTCTTTCAACAATTTATTGTTGTTTTTATATAAGCTTTGTGTCTAGCAATACTTTTTTCTTTTTTGAGTATCAAGATTTATTAGGATTTGTTTTTAAGGGCAGGGTCCCCAAGTCTTACCCTTGTTATTTAACCCATAACTGGAGGGAAGGGACGGATTAATAACTTTTCCAAGAGTACCAGTGCTTAAGTGAATGCAGGGTATTCAAGTGGAATTCGAACTCGGCTCACCGATTTCTCTTTCCGAGCTGATATCCACTGCACCACAACGCACATCCGTCACTATACGCTTACAGCACCTGGTATTCCCAAGCGGTCACCCATCTAAGTACTGACAAGGCTCAACGTTACTTAACTTCAGTGATCGAGCGAGAACCGGTGTATTCAACGTGATATGGCCGTAAGCCTATCGAGTAATGAACCTAACGTGCTTGTGTATAGATTTCTTCAAGCGACGAAAGATAAGAAGTTGTGGAGAGGCAGATTAGCCACGTGCTTTAGGTTAATCCAAATAAGTAAAGAAAAAAAAGAATCTTGTAATTACGTTCTAGACCCACCGACTTTGCTATTTTAGTCAGACATTTGCTTTCGAAAATAACACTGTTACACGAAGCATTTCTAACTACGGTATATGTTGGCGTACAAGGTGACCTTTTAACCTTAAAAAATCCCCCTAAAATTATTGGGTATAAAATGTGAACCTTAAATTCTGTAGTTTATGGTAAGTTGTTTGCATGGGAGAATTTGACGGTCGGTAAACCTCAGCCTCGTCACCTTTTTTTCGATGATGTTGAACAAAAACACAACTAGATGTTTGTGTAAGCAAACTATTTAAAGATCGTATTCAGGAACAATAGTACGAGTAAATTGTCAGAGGGGAAAAGTCAGTCAAGGTATCGTAATAGGATACCGAAAACACAGCATCAACTCATGAGGTATTATCGATTATGGTAGTTAATTGACAATATTTCACTTCCTTTTTTTTTTCGATGACGTTGGACAAAAACATAACTAGATGTGTGTCTCAACAAGCCGTTTAAAGATCGCATTCGATAAAAGTAGAGCGAGTAGATGGTTAGGCGACCGTAATAGCCTACCGGAAACACAGCACACACATTCATGTATTGTAGATTGTAGTGGCACTTTTTTTCATAAGAATTTAAGTCAAAAGAAAGTATATACTTTCTGAATTTATTAAATAAATTCAATGTATTTTAAAATACGATTTGGTGGTGGTGAGGGGTCGTCTTTTACGGTGAATATAGCCCAAAACCCACATTTTAACTTGAAAATTTGGGGAGGGGACGTGGATATGCGTTGTGTTGCAGTAGATATCGGCTCGGAACGACAAATCGGGGAGCCGAGTTCAAATTCCAGTTGAATTCCTTGCATTCACTTACGCACAAATACTCTTAGAAAAACTATTAATCTCTCTCTTCCCCCAGTTATGGGTTAAATAATAGAACAGATTGGGTTCTATAGCCTTGGCTGGCAACCAGAAAGCAATGGTAACCTAATGCGGGATAAACTTCTGCTCAGTTAGTCATGTTTCTTTCAAGACATGATCGCCCAAAGCGTGTATCACGTATGGCACTTAACTGACTGATTGTACGCCCAATCCCCTTGTTCGGTAGCATACAGAGTAATAAACAGACAAGAATGTTATACCGTACTATTTTTAATATCGGTGCATAACTTCGTTCGTTATGTCGAAGAAACATTAAATAAATAAAGATGCATTTTTAGAACTTGGCATTTCTTTTTCAGACAGATTTAGAAAAACTAACAGCAATGAAGAGTGCTCTGATTTTTTTAAATACTTTCTATTTGTGTTCTGTTTACGCTGTTGGAAGCATTACCATTTTTCATAGACAAACCGTAAGGTCACAGTACTTGCTCAGCGCTAAATATCAATTAACTCAAAATGTTTTTCGGCTTACCCCTTCGGAAAGGTATGAAGCCATCTCTTCTCGTCCACCTCTAAGCTATAGACTGACTAGCAGAACAAGCTGGTTGCTATAGACCTGGTCGGCAACTTGCTGCTGGAAAAATCTTCTGTCTAGTCAGTCATGAATCGAAAAGAGACATGATCGCTGAAGCGTGGACAGAAAGAAAAGATTCAGTCAGTCAGTTAAGTGCCATACGTGATACACGCTTGGGCGATCATGTCTCATGTGGACAGAAGATTATCCCGCAGTAGGTTGCCATTGCTTTCTGCGGTAGACTGGTTGCCAGTCAAGGCTATAGAACCCAATCTGTCCTGTTATTTAACCCATAACTGGAAGGAAGAGACGGATTAATACCTTTCCCAAGGGTATTTGCGCGTAAGTGAATGCAATGAATTCGGCTGGAATTCGAACTCGGCTCCCCGATTTCTCGTTCCGAGCCGATATCCAATGCACTACAACGCACATCCTAAGATTACTGAACTTTAACGTAATATATGGCAGTGAATACTGGAAATCTCCTCTCAGATGAAGACGAGACTTGAAGCAATAGAAACGGGATTTTACAGAAGGATGCTGAGTATCGCTATAGACCAAACATGTGAACAACGGCAAAGTTTTAGAGAAAATGGAAACAAAAAGAACACTTATACAGAAAGTGAGAGTTGAATTTTCTAGGACACATAATCAAGAAAGAAGGATTGAAAAATTTGATACTCACAAGACAGATTGATGGCAAGAGGGACGAAGGAAAGCAACGCATAATCTACTTAAAATAAGCAAGAGACAGTCGAAATATCTCGGACACATAATGAGCAAAGACGGCTTAGAAAATCTGATACTCACAAGACAAATTGAAGGCAAGAGAGACAGAAGAAAACAACGCATAATATACTTAAAATTAGCAAGAGACAGTTGAAATTTCTAGGGCACGTAATGAGGAAAGAGGCCTTAGAAAATATGATACTCACAAGACAGATTGAAGGCAAGAGAGACAGAGGAAAACAACGCAGAACCTACTTAAAATAAGGAAGAGCCAGTTGAAATTACTAGCGCACATAATGAGGAAAGAGGGTTTAGAAAGTCTGATACTCACGAGACAGATTGAAGGCAAGAAAGACAGAGCAAAACAACGCAGAACCTACTTAAAATGAGAAAGAGACTGTTGAAATATCTTGGGAACATAATGAGGAAAGAGGGTTTAGAAAATTTGATACTCACAGGACAGATTGAAGGCAAGTGAGACTGGGGAAAACAATGCATAACCTTGCTAGTGAGCTTTAATAATTAATAAATAGATGGCAGATAAGATTTTGGGAGAAATAACAAAAAGACAGAATTCGTGACGGGAGGTTATTGGAGGCCATGATCGCCTATGTCCTGAACATCAGACAGGGACAGCTTACATTTTATAGAGGACATAATTAGGAAAGAGATCTTGGAAAATATGACACTGCCAGGATATATCGAAGACAAGAGGGGTAGAGAAAAAGAGCACACGCCCCACTTGACGAGTTTCTGTAAAAGGATGAAAAAACAAGATTTAGGAGATTAACAAAAAAGCAAAGTTTACAAAAAGCTACAAAAGAGATGGATTCGTGGACAGCCATGTTCGTTAAGGTCCGAATGGAATTCAACACGAAGAAAAAGAAGAAGAAAAAGAAGAAGAAAAAGAAAAAGAAGAAGAAATCTATCTCATGAAAGAAGAGCTGCTTTTTTTTGCTTTTTTATCTGTCACATGTTGTCTGCGTGTAATTTTGCATACACCTATGCAGCATACATGTCTGCGTTACCCAAGAGTCACTTACATATCATTGTACCATTTAATATATGCATAAGCACACGCACATACACATTTAAACTTAATTATAAATGGAACTTTGTCTCTGTGTGTGTGTGTCTGTGTGTGTGTCAGTTACCTATAGACTCCGAAACGGCTGAACCAATTTTCTTGAAAATTTACACAGTTGTACTATAAGCGTCTGCGATTGTTCTGCAATTGTTCTTAGCTAGGTTTTGTGTCGAGATACCCCCGATAAATATCGAAAATCGATAATCGAAAAAATCGAGTTATAGAAGGAATGGTTCGATTTTAATCAAATTTGATACACTCATAGACAAAGACATAAGAAACGATATTCAGAAGTTCCAAGGTTGCAGTTCTTACAATAGTGCAGAAAATCGATAATATATATATGTTTGTGTGTGTGTGTGTGTGTGTGTGTGTGTGTGTGCGCACACGCGTTTATCTGCCTGTATGTCTGTATTTCTTCAGCCCTTTTATTTTGGTTTTTGCTTCGGTTTTGACTCTAAGTAGGTATAACTGTAGTTCTTAGTCTCAGCCATGATACCATTTACTCAGAGGACTTATTTAGCCTTCAAAATTCATTTTACGATGAAAAAAACTTATTTGATATTGATACCAGGAAATCAAAATTTGACTTACATCCATTCATTTTTTTTTCAGTCTACTGTTTCGCTTTAACTAGAAACAACTATTGCTTTTTAGTCTTTCGTGCCAACGTCCAAAGAGTCTGAGCTCCTGGACCATGGATTAGTTTTAAAGCTTTCATTACACCCAAGCAACGCCGGGCTATACTGCTAGTACACATATAGAGAATTTGACTTAGTTTGAAATAAGACAGCGGTATACTACATTTCTCTCCTAGATCAGTCTGAACAGTTCTTACCCTGTGTTGAGCAACAGAATCATAAATGTGGAGATAAGAAAAATTACATAATTTTTTAATAATAAAAAAATGAAATAATTACAGAATTTTATTGACCCTTATGGAAAGTATTAAGTAATAAATAGATTTACTTTTAGAAGCATTTTCATTATACTGTTTAAAGCATTTTATTATACGTTTCAAAACATTTCTGTGATATTTTAAAAGTATTTGTTTGTTTTAAAGTCTTTTTTATACTTTTTAAAGAAATGTGCTATAATTTTTAAAGCAATATGCTATACTTTTAAAAGCATTTCATTCCACATTTTGAAGCATTTTTGTTGTTTTGAAAGCATTTATTTATTATGTTAAAACATTGTAACTATAATTATTAATAGCATTTGATTTAACATTTTAAAGCATCTTTATTATGTTTTAAAGTATTTTTATAATAATTTTCAAAGCATTTTAGTTGTACTTTTTAAAGCTTTTTATTGTACATTTTAAAGCATTTTGTATTATATTTTTAAAGCCTTTGTTTATTCTATTTTAAAGCATTTTTATAATACTTTTAAAAGCATTTTTATTATACTCATTAAAGCAATTTTTCATTATATTTCTCAAATATACTTTTTACAACATTTTAAACATACTTTTTGGTCAGCAATTGAAGTAATAAATGAAACTTACAAGCACATAAAAATTAAATGTAAATTCATGCCGTGTGGCCAAATTCATCTTTCTATCCGGCAACACTGCATGTAAATGTACGGCCCTTAGGAATCATTTTATGATCCTTTACGACTTCTGTATTTCTCTTAGCATAGACCATTGACGTCTCCTTACCATCGCATCTTGTTCTGGGCTGGTTCGTTGTCGTCGATGCTTTTGTAACGTCTTTTTTTTGCTGGTAGGTGTGTTGACCCTATGCAAACCTCTTTATCCTTTGGCTGGTTTTGAATTCGAAGTTTTTCCTTCTAGACCGGTTGTCACCCAGTCTGTCCTGCTATTTACCCATAGTTTTTGGTGGTTGAGAGATGGATTCATATCTCACCCAAGGGTATTAGCACGTAAGTGAATGTAATAAACTCAACTGGAATTCGAACTCGGCTCTCCGATTCCTCAATCCGAGCCGCTATCTTTGCCTCCATCTGACTCCTGTATTTAAATTGAATATACACACTCCACCCACGTCTATTGAACAGGTGAAGATGCTCATCCCTTGCTCCCTGTTTAGGATGCGGTTTCCGGCTCTCTCTTTTCCAATCTTTCCACTTTTCTCTTTTGTTAATTTTTTTCAACTGGAGTAGATAGACTGAACTATCGCCCGGTTCACACTCTACCCACGTCTATTGAACAGGTGTAGAGGCTCATCCCTTGTTCCCTGTTTAGGATGTGGTTTCCAGCTTTCACTTTTCCAATATATTCACTCTTACGTAGCCCACTGCATACCAGTGGCCTTACCGCATTGCTTGGGGTGATGTGATTAAAAAAAAATATATATTCTAATAAATTGTGTATTTTAAAGGAAAAAACAAATTCACACTCCACCCACATCTATTGAACAGGTGAAGAGTCTCATCCCTTGTTTCCTGTTTAGGATGCGGTTTCCGGTTTTCTTTTTTCCAAACTTTTCAGTTTCTTTTTTGTTTCTTTTTTTTTTAATTGGAGTAGATAGACTAAACTATCGCCCGGTTCACACTCCACCCACGTCTATTGAACTGGTGAAGAGGCTCATCCCTTGTTTCCTGTTTAGGATGCGGTTTCCGGTTTTCTCTTTTCCTATCTTTTCAGTTTCTTTTTTGTTTCTTTTTTTTTTTTTAATTGGAGTAGATAGACTAAACTATCGCCCGGTTCACACTCCACCCACATCTATTGAACATCTATTGAAGAGTCTCATCCCTTGTTTCCTGTTTAGAATGCGGTTTCCGGTTTTCTCTTTTCCAATCTTTTCACTCTTTTCTTTTTTTATTTTTTTTCACTTGGAGTAGATAGACTAAACTATCGCCGGGTTCACACTCCACCCATGTCTATTGAACAGGTTAAGAGGCTCATCCCTTGTTCCCTGTTTAGGATATGGTTTCCGGCTTTCTCTTTTCCGATCTTTTCACTATTACGTAGCCCCCTGCACATCAGTGGCGTTACCGCCTTGCTCGGGGTGATACGATTAAAAAAAAAAAAAAAAACAACGTATGGAAATGTGCGGCCCTTAGGAATCATTTTATGATCCTTTACGACTTCTGTATTTCTCTTAGCATAGACCATCGACGTCTCCTCACCATCGCATCGAAGAATGTGCATCCGAGGTCTCCTCCTGGGTTAAGGCTGGCATCGATGCCTTCATCCCTACTAGGAAATTCCAGCTTAAATCTCATTCGTCTCCATGGTTCTCACCCGCTTGTTCGGCTGCTATTGCCCACCGGAATCATTTCTTCCGACTCTATCGTAACTATGCGTCGGAACAAAACAGGCGCCTTTTCACTTCAGCTCGTAATAAGTGTAAAAGGATACTTAACGAAGCTAAGATGTTGTTTGCTGCCAGAATGAAGCAACGCATAGCATGCTCTAAATTCGGCTCTAAAGACTACTGGCGACTCTGTAAAAGAGTACTTAACAAGAGCAAGTCCACAATACCCCCGCTAATCAACAAATTTGAGGTCCTCACCTCCCCAGCAGATAAGGCTGAATGTTTTGCCCGCAGATTCTCGAACAATTCGAGTCTGGACTCATCTGGAGTTTTTACACCCGACTTCTCACCTAGAACCGAGGCACAACTGAATGATGTCCACATTACACCATCGCTTGTGTCTAAGATAATCTTAAAACTTGACCCTCATAAAGCGAGCAGTGGTGACGGAATCCCAACCATAGTCTTAAAGAAATGTGCCCCTGAACTCTCCTCTATCCTTTCTAAGCTCTACAACCTCTGCCTATCTGCTTCCTGCTTTCCTGCCTGTTGGAAATCTTCCTCTGTAGTTCCTATATTTAAAAACACTGGAGAACCCTCTGACCCTGCAAATTACCGCCCTATCAGCCTTCTTCCGATCTTTGGCAAAGTGTTCGAAGCCATTATCAACACCGAGGTGGTTCAGCATCTCACAGCACACAGGCTCCTCTCGGACAAGCAATATGGTTTCCGCTTCACCAGGTCTACTGCTGATATGCTAACGACCATCACCGAGTACATATACCAGGCACTCGACAGGAATGGCGAAGCTCGAACCGTTGCATTGGATATATCTAAGGCGTTCGACAGAGTTTGGCATGCTGGCCTTCTATGTAAACTGCGGAGCTATGGTATAACTGGACATTTGTTTGAACTAATCCAGTCATTCCTCTCTAACCGCACAATGAAAGTGGTATTAAACGGACATGCCTCTCAGAACTACCATACAAACGCAGGTGTCCCCCAAGGCTCCATCTTAGGTCCTACACTCTTCCTGATATATATTAATGATCTCCCTGATTCCATAAGAACCCAAATAGGTTTGTACGCCGATGACACCACAGTTTACTCTCGCCTCCAACAAAAATCTGGTGTAGGTGTCAAAGCTAAACTCGCAGCCGAGATTGAAAAAGACCTCCAATCCATATTGGACTGGGGTAAGAAATGGCTAGTAAATTTTAATGCTTCTAAAACGAAGCTACTGTCAATTAACCATCATCGACAATCTCACCTACCTCCCATTAACATGGACCAGGCTTGTCTCCCAGAGAGTAAAACACTACGCCTCCTTGGTCTCACACTTTCAGCGGACCTCAAATGGAATGACTATATCGAATCCATTGCTAAATCCGCTGCTATGAAAGTCGGTTCTCTGTGTAGGGCCCGGAAGTTTTTTCCGTCTAAATCTATCCTGCACATTTACAAATCTACCATCCGCCCGTGCATTGAATACTGCTGCCATATCTGGTCGGGTGCCCCTGCTGTTCTCCTTGGGCTTCTCGATAAGGTTCAGAGGAGGGTCTGTAATGTGATAGATACCGACTTGGCAGACCGCCTGCCGTCTCTCTCCCACCGGCGAGACGTGGCTTCCTTGTGTCTCTTCTATAAATACTTTCACGGCTTCTGCTCCGATGAACTTAGATCACTGGTGCCCCCTAAATACGAATTTGCACGAGATACTAGATTAGCAACTAGATCCCACCCTTTTACAGTGAAACCGATAAAATGCAGCCGTAACTTCTACTCCAACAGTTTCTTTCCTCGCACTTCCCGACTGTGGAATTCTCTTCCAAACGATTGCTTCCCCGACGGCTACAATCTCCAGGAGTTTAAATGTAAGGTCAATACACACCTCCTAACACACTAACCTGCTCCCATTCTATCAAGCACTCTTCCCATCTGCCCGACCCTCATCCTCGCTATCCTTACTCATCTGTCACCTTTCTCCTGACATTCCCTATGTCTATCCACTCCTTCTCTTTACCTTCCCCTATGTAGCCCCATGCGCAATAGTGGCAGTGGAATGCCTTGCTTGGGGTGAGATGATTAAAAAAAAAAAAAAAATCTTGTTCTGGACTGGTTCGTCGTCGTCGATGCTTTTGTAACTCGTCTTTTTTTGCCGCTAGGTGTGTTGACTTTACGCAAACCCCTTTACCCTTCGGCCGAGGTGGTTTTGAATTCGAAGTTTTTCCTTCTAGACCGGAAAAAGTGGACACCTTCTAGGTGGCTGCTTGTGGACAAGGGTATGTGTAACCAGAGTTTAGCAACAGACTAAAATAAACTTACGGTCAATCTTTACCCGTAAACGTAAGTATAAAGACGACAAATACTTGCTTATAGTTTCAAAATGTTTTTCCTACAAACTCAGGTAGGAATTGGGATCAAATGCAGGTGCAATACGGATCGGAATTTGACAGAATAATACGATAAATATCAAATAGGAAACTTTATGAATCTACATGTTTCGCTTTTATTAAAACTTCATCAGAGAATAAGACGAAGAAAAAATCTTTTTCGCTATAAATTTCTTTCTTTACAATGATTTATTTCTTCGAACTTAAATTCCTGCTTTCTTTCTACAAACGTCTTTATTTCTTCTTTTTTCACAATAAATTCCTTTATATTTTTCGTTCTTTCTCACCATAAATTATTTCTTTCTTCATAATAATGTATTCCTTCGCTTTTTCTTTCACCACAAATTATTTAATTCCTTCTTTTTTTTTTCTTCATAGTAATTTATTTCTTCGCTCTTTTTCACTATAAATTATTTATTCCTTCTCTCAAGTCTTTCCTTTCCCTACTCTTTCAATTGTGCCATTTTTTTCACTTACCAAACTTTAGCTAAACTTTCAAATACCTCATCTAATTTCAACCGCCATTTTGATACGACTCCCAACATCTGGGACTCAAACGACGTATGGAAAAGGCATTAACATTTCTCACGATCCCGAGTTTAAAACACCTGTTTTAAAGCAACCACCACTCCAAGACTCCCGCGCTGCATTCACCCTGCATCAATAAAATTGTATTCTTGTAAAATCCCCGAAAGAAAATATTAAATTTTGTGTAGACGGTGTAATCCTATAGAATGGTGACATCTTCTATTTCTGTAACCGGTGCTGGGTGATGTTCATACCAGTGTTTTCTATAGTGTTGCACATTGTCCAGTATTACGTTGGTGTTGCGAATAAATGTAGTCAATGGAAATTCTGTTCTTCAAAAACGGTCTCAACGACTAAAGAACTTTTCGGGGAATCCTCTCATTGTAGATGATGGTAATTTACCAAAGGTCTGCTACTTTGGTATCAATTCCAATTTTCAATTCCCCTTTTTTTCATGCATTCTAGTGGTAACATTACTGCAGGAATTACCATTAAAAATAACGTTTAAACAAATTAAAAGTATGTCAAATTATATCGAATTATATATCAGTAAAAAGACAATATGAAGAAGAAAATCAAAATTGTTGTCAGTCTTGTTACGATGAGCAACTAATGCGTTTAATGCGTTATTTTGTAAAAGATCCCTTTTGTGTTCACCTTATCTTTGATCCAAATTCTTTGAGGTTTATTGTAGAAAAAAATCTCGAAAAATGTATTTTTATTACAAAGATTTAGAAAAATTTTCAGATTTATTTTATATTTTCATACACAAATTAAAGAAGGCATACAGTCGGAATATTGCTGGACATTGTCAAACACTGTCTTTTACATTGTTTTTCGTTTTCAATTTTCCTTACAGATTATTTCATACATTCTGGTGCCATTCCAGATGCTAACATTATAACAGGAATTACTTAAACAATCATGTTACATAACTTCTGTAACTCCGTAGCGAATCCTAGTACTTTTTAAAAAATTAATTTACTTCCACTGTTGTATCAAATGAAACGCCAAAATCCTTAATTTGACACTTGTTACTCTTCTTCTCCATAACAATAGGGTCAGATCTTCGTTCATATATATTATTAGAATATTATATATATAATTAGAATTATTATGTGCTATTAGATAAACATAGTCATGTAGATAATATCAGAGAGATTTTAGTCAACAATACAATAATCCTCACTCATTCACACAGTAAAAAGAATCTTCAGATATTGGAGGCCATCTACATTAAATCCAAACAACCCATATATCAATATATATACCGTTTTCTCATGCAGAACCCACATTTTAGCTTCAACGTTATTCTTTGACATTGAAAGTAATTCATTACAGTTGTTACGTACTAAGCTGAGATTATTTTAACAAATCGTAAAATCTATGGATCGCCTAGTGAGGATCTTAAACACTACCCAGTAGTAATGTTCAACCAGACTAGCTCGTTGACCATTACCCCTCGCTGAGGCAGCCAATAATTTATTCCAGTCGACTAACTACATAGGCAATAAAAGCCTTTAAAGTTTAAATGTACTTCTGAGATATTTCTCACATTATACAAAAGATATTGCCAGAACTTTATGCATCAAACTCAGTGGGGTGAAAGAGGAGGAATGGGGCGATGGCCTTGGGCGGCACTCTCTAGTAGGGGTACTTTCAATGGATATTATTTTTGTTTTGTTTTTTAGCAAATACACCTAAAACTAGATATTAGAAATAAATAAAATAGTTTTTAATTTTGGTTTTAAAACGAAGTTTTGTATTTGAATAATATAGAATCACATTGTATGTTATTATTTTTCCTAAAAAGGACATTCTTAATCTTTCTTTTGCCAATTAACTTTGAAATAAGTATATAAAATTTGTTCAGTTAGTATTTTTATCTTTTAATAATTGAATCGCCCCAAGCAAGGTATTTTACTGCCACTGTTGTGCAGGGGGTTACATAGGAGGAATGTTATGAGAAAGAGTGACAGGTTACAGGAGGTGTCAGGAAGTGGCTAAGAGAAGGATGAGAATACTGATGGGAGTGGAGTGGACGGAGAAAGGAGCATTAGAGAGAGGATGCAGGTTAGTGAGATAGGAGATGACTTGACTTTACATTTAAATTGTTGGAGATTGTAGTTGTCGGGGAAGCAAGTAAACAGAAGGGAATTCCACAGTGCCAGAAAAGAAGTTGATGGAGTAGAATTTGCGTTTACATTTTATTGATTTCACAGTAAAAGGTTGGGAGTATAACGTGTTAATGTATTTTATTTAAACATTCCCTTTAACTGTGATAAACCTTCGTGAATAATGGATCTGTCCAAAAAGAAAATTTATATATATATATACTAAGTATGCTGTTGCGATTTTGTTTAGTTGGTGTTAGAGGGCACCATTCACAATTCTCCTCCTGGTTGCTACCAGACCTCTGCACGCCACTGATCAAACTTTTAATAACACTTTTTGTGTTATACCTTCTATATTCCTCAATTAAATATACTCTAATAATTCTTTCAAAGATAAGGATGTATCTTCTCACCGGGTTTATTTACATCATCGTCAGGGAATCCTAAGAAAGATAGACGTCCTACTAGGATTTATTACCTGTTAAAGAGAGTCTTAACAAGCAGATTACACCGTGTTGATGGCAGTCACTTTTATTTATTTATTTATTTATTTTGCAGTAAGTTTCATCCTGTACAAGACCTAGAGAGCCACACGTGGTAGAGGGTCACGTTAAAAAGCAGTTTATACAGATAGGAGGAAAAGATAATTGTAAATTCTAGACTGGAACAGGTTAAGATTGTAGTGATCGAGAAAAAATCTTGCTGGGAGTTTGTTCCACAGGGAAGAAATACGGGGGGGGGGGGGGTAATGTGAATGTTTAGTACTATGTAAGTGGCATGGCAGGTCCTAGCCGTGAAGGGTTAGATCTGGCGGCACCAAGGAGTGTAGTTCGTCTAAGCACTTTTTATGGTAGTAGAAATAGAGCAGCGAGAGGTTTTCCACATCCCGCTTGTGAAAGAGAGAGATTGGAGGGTGGAAAATAATTCGTTATCCAAAAGGACTGTGAGATGCTTTTAAACTCTGTCAAGACTTGAAAATGAAGACTGGACATGTATGACAGTAATACTCCATTTTCAGGCTGATCTACCTCTTGTAAAGGCAGAGGATAGCATCAGGAGTCAGGTACTTACTAGAGCGGTACAAGGAGCCGACCATTTTATCCGCATCTTTAGCAATTGATCGTATATAAGAGTTCCACTTGAGGTCGAGGTGTGAGTTTGAGGCCTAATATCTCCTCAAGGCATAGTACCTCTTCGAGTCGACATCCGTTTATCGTGACTGGCGACTAGCTATTATAGTCTATTCCCTCTTTTCTTTAAACACTTGATATGCTGCATGGAATCATTGTAATTTAATTCGAATTTCTGAAGACATGTTTATCATTTGTTTGTTTTTTCGTTTTATCAACACTTTGTGACTTATACAAAGTGGATACGTATTTTTTCGGATTGTAAGGATAATACTTTTTTGAGACTGAATATTGCATCAACAATGTATAGGAGGTAAAAATGACTTACATAACCTCCAAGAATTTAAATGCATAGTTAGTTCCTATCTCTTATCCATTTAACATCAGTGCTTTCCAATTAACCCCGTGTATTTTTTTCCTTTCTCTCTACCTTGTGGTACAGTGGATATCGGCTCGGAATGAGAAACCGGGGAGCCGAGTTCGAATTCCAGTTGAATCCATTGTATTCACTTACGCGCAAATACCCTTGGGAAAGGTATTAATCCGTCTATTCCTTCCAGTTATGGGTTAAATAGCAGGACAGATTGAGTTCTATAGCCTTGGTCGGCAACCAGTCTACCGCAGAAAGCAATGGCAACCTACTGCGGGATAATCTTCTGCCCAGTCAGTCATGTCTCTTTCGAGACATGATCGCCCAAGCGTGTATCACGTATGGCACCTAAACTGACTGACTACCTTCGTAACTGTCTTCATTCCTGTGCTCATATCCTTTTCTGTCCTTTCTCTTTCTCCTTCTGTAGCCGATTTGTCTTCGGCTTCACTCTTTTTCTGTCTAAAACTTAAACTCTCTTATGTAGCCCCCTGCACATCAGTGGCGGTACTACCTTTCTTGGGGTGAAATGATTAAAACAAAATAAATGAACATGCATATGTGTATGCACACATATATCAAAATATTACTCATATATATATATATATAGTTCATAAAAGCCCCGTTTTGGATCATTTTTTTCTGGTTTCTCTTACATAATTAAATATAAATTTCCCAGTGCCTCTGTACGTTCTGTTAAACTATAAAAGGCTTTTAGTATTATGTCGGTTTCGTCAATTTTTAATATTGCTTCGTGGCGTTTTCACGTGACAGTTCATTTTTTTTTTAAAGAAAAATCTTATGCAACGAGGCAAAGAAGCGATATTCAAAATTGATGAAACTGACATAGCACGAGTAAAAACAAAAACTCTTTTTAAAATATCCTCTGAAAACAGTAAGTACTCAGACATTAGACAATTTGAATTTGAATATGTACCGTATACAAGAAAAATTCTCTGAAAGTAGAAAGATAAATAAAAAAACATCCTTAAGAAAGAATTTTTATTGTTTTATATATATATATATATATATATATATATATATATATATATATATATATGCATATGTGTTCAGGTAGGGTGTATTGCGGGTATATCTTATTTATTCTTTTTCTAGTAGTAGGATTCCATTCCATTGAAGAGTAATTGTATACCGTGCCGGTTAATTGAATTTGGCCTTGTGGGAAGATAGCCCACAATAATTCATCAGATGATTATAAAATCAAGAAAGGCAATTTGAGTATAAAATAACATATATATATATATATATATATATATATATATATATATATATATATATATACATTTCAATTAATGCTTTTACAATTAAAATATTACTTGAATACAAGTCCAACGGAGGTTAAAGTCTTCATGGAAAATAATATAATGCTGAAAGAGATAAAAGGCTTAAGAATGTGGAAGCGTCTTGTAGGTAAGGGGATGTTCATTTTGAAGTTGCCGCTTCTAAGGTCAGTAAGCCAGTAAGTACTTTGAGGAATGTCTTTGAAGGGGTCAGTAAGTACTTTGGAGACAGTGGAGAAAGAAAGAGGTCAGCATAGTAGCCGCTCGATTTAAGTCAAGGGAGAAACTAATCAGCTCGTCCGTCTCCTCCGGTCTGTCTAACGATGCTCTGTCTCCGCTTTTTATATCTGCCTTTTGGTTCAAACAGCTTGTTTTGGATTTTCATAGTTGAATTTCATTCTGGGCTTCCTATTGGCGGGTAAATAAAATTCGCGTAGGCTCACGAAATAGAAATTTGATATTTGGTTAATTTTTATTTTTCAACCGGAACATCTGCGCAAACTCGGATGCGTGACGATGAGTTTTGTTCATTCGCTTTCTGGTCGGCATAGAGCCAACATCCGGTCTCGCTTTTGCTCGGTCGGTATCACCACAGGTGTATTTTGACTTGGGAAAACAGTAAATATTTTTAAATGTAGATAATAGAAAAAATCTGGGGCATAGATTTATATTTTGATAAGATTCGATAGTAACACTCTCGAGAATTTTCTTTCTAAATAAGTTACTTTTCGAGAGTGCTGCTACCGAATCTTATCAAAATATAAATCTGCGCTCGAATTTTTTTCCCCAATATATCCATTCATGAAAAATTACTGCTTTGCCAAGCCATGATACATGACTATAAAATTGTTTAAAAATCGAGAGAAAATGATTCAATACTTAACCATATATATATATATATATATATATATATATATATATATATACGCCTAGTATTTTTAGTAGCCGAAGGTACTTCTCGCCGACCTCTCTTTTCAGAAAAACATAGTAACGGGACGTATATATATATATATATATATATATATATACACGTTTTTTTCCAGTGTTTTAAATACATTAAATCATTAGAATCTTAAATATTACTCTTGTTCTGTGACATTAAACCTTACAATAAGTCACTCGTTGATTCTTCTGTCATTTTACTGCTGTCGCGGCTAAGACCCGCCTACTGAGCCGACTCACTCTTATTCCCTACATATTTCATTTGTCGGGAGGAAGTTCTACTCAGACAATTTCTTTAAAACTGTTGCATTGTGGAACATACTATCAGCATAGTTTTGCCTATCATCCGGTTCACACTCCTGCCCTGTATATTAAATAGGAGTAGAGGCTTACCTATTGTTTTCTGTTTAGGATTGGGTTTCCGGTTACCTCTAAAGTCTGTTTCTTCTCTTTCACTTCCACGCTGGCTCCTTACGTTTTGGTGGGGCTTGCTTAGGAGCGGATCTTCTTAATCCGTAACTCTGTACGCCGAGTAGCTCTTGGGCCTTATAGATAGATAGATAGATAGATAGATAGATAGATAGATAGATAGATAGATAGATAGATATGCAACATTTTATATGATGAAGCACTTCAGATTTTATCGCTATAAAGTAAAATAGTTATTGGAATTTATAGATTTGAAGGAAAGAAAACAACGGCATTAATCCATTATGACCTGACCTCCAAATGTCTCCCCATCGCAGATGTCGAGTCAACCGTAACATGAAACCACAATAACAGGGCCACTGGTGAGTATTGAATGTCTTGCGTGACGAACAGAAAACACGTCCTATACGCCCAGTATTTTTAGTAGCCGAAGGTACTTATCACCAAGCTTCCTTTCCAGAAGAACATAGTCAGGGACGTGATAGTCGAGATCGAACTCACATTCGACTAACCTGCCAACTATTACTCTAGAGCAGGGACAGACAACCTTTTCAGAGTGAGTGCCAGGTAAAACTTTTGGGAGCAGGTTACGGATAGGAGTGACAAACGAAACATCTCAAATTGAATTTTATATAATAGAAAGCGTATCATGTGTGTTGTGGGGCAGTGGATATCGGCTCGGAACGAGAAGTCGGGGAGCCGAGTTCGAATACCAGTTGAATTCCTTGCATTCACTTACGCGCAAATATCCTTAGGAAATGTATTAATCCGTCTCTTCCCTCCAGTTATGAGTTAAATAACAGGACAGATTGGGTTCTATAGGCTTGGCTGGCAACCAGTCTACCGCAGAAAGCAATGGCAACCTACTGCGGGTTAACCTTCTGCCCAGTCAGAATCGTGTCTCACGTATGGTACTTTAGTGAGTGACTGATCTTATGTATATTTATGCATATATATATGTATATATATATTGACAAAAAATAGAGCATAACCGGAAACAAGGTAAACTAGTAAATAATTAGTCAATATATGTATGTAAGAATTTTATTGAAAAAAACCTATATATTCTATTCTCCTCGAGGTTCTTGACAAAATACAACGGAGAATCTGTAATGTGATCGATACCGACTTAGCAGACCGCCTGCAGTCTCTCTCTCACCGGCGTGACGTGGCTTCCCTGTGTCTCTTCTATAAATACTTTCACGGCTTCTGCTCCGATGAACTCAGATCACTGGTGCCCCTAGGTATGAATTTTCACGAGATACTAAATTAGCAACTACGTCCCACATTGAAACCGATAAAATGTAACCACAATTTCTACTCCAATAGCCTCTTTTCTCGCACTTCCCGCCTGTAGAATTCCCTTCCATACACTTGCTTCCCCGACAGCTACAATCTCCAAGAGTTTAAATGTAATGTCAATAGACACCTCCTAACACACAAACTCGCACCCATTCTCTCAAACTCTTCCCATCTACCCAACCCTCATCCTCGGTATCCTACCCTCCTTCTGACATTTCCTATATCTAACCACACTTTCTCATCACTTTGCGCAATAGTGGCAATGGAATGCCTTGCTTGGTGTGAAATGATTAATATATATATATATATATATATATATATATATATATATATATACTTAACCAAATGTATTGCATGCAAAACATATAAATCAGTGAGATGGTTGATGCTATTTACTATGAAGAAATTCTTTGATGTTCGGCTAGATGCAAGAGGTAAACAGCAGAAGAATATCATTTAGGTGGTAATCTGATAGTTGGGATCGAAGGTGAGATTTTGCGTTCTTTGTTTTGGATAATAGCTGTTTGCAATTGTAGGTGCTGCCAAACATGGCAACGATGCAATGAACATGAGCAATGTATGTTAAAAAAATTGTTAGAAGGGAGAGTGAAGTCTCGGAAGAAGGGCAGCGGAGAAGAGGCGTGGAACTTCGTCTTCAGTTCATCGTTGCACTGCAGCTCCATCAATTCCATCTGCAGGTAGAAAGGTGCGTCGTCCACAGGAAAGTAAAAGGGATCAGTGAAAAGCTTGAAGTTTGCAGCCAGCGACATGGCTCCTGCGAAACGTGAAGCACGTTCCTCTCGCAACGAGGTGGAGACACTAACGCAAGTTTCCTCGTCCAAGTCTTCAAGGGCACAAGCAGCAAGGTGAGGAAAATGCACAAACTGACCATTAGCCAACTTAGCCTTCCTCAGGGATGAAGGCTCAACGCCTGAAGTCTAGGATGATCGCAGACAGCTGAGCAGAAAGGAAATGATGTTTAATAAGGTTTAAACTTTAAAGTTAAAAAAAATAAATAAAATTATGCATTTAAACAAAACTTCATATACCACCACAACATGTCTGCTAAACAATTCTACTGCACTAATATTTACGTCTCTCGATTATAATGAATGAGACACACCATGTTGAGCATTATATTTTCTATGAATGAAAATTGAGTAAAGTTTAAAATAATTTTACTGTATTTTACATTGCAAGAATCCGAAGCCACTTATATCAGGCCTGACAACGAAAGACTTTTCAATAAGAAATAAAAGCATTCTTTTTTATGACAATTATCTTGATGCACAAAAATTAGATATAAAAAACACTAATGGTTTCGAAGTTATTCTTTTTAAAAAATAACCATGTTTTACATTCAAAATTTCAGTCATAAAAATATATGAAACATCAGCTTCTTCTACTCAGCATATGCCGTCCTAGCACTGTTCATATTGGGAAGCACTGCCACGTTTAATGATGCAGCACTAAATTAATAATATCTATATAGTACAGCACTCGAAAATACATCACACAAAAATTTGTATTAAGCTTTTCAATTTTCCATTAGTAAATATAGTCTTCATTTAATAACTTAATAACCTAAAACGAGACAAAGCTTTGAAGAATTTTAAAAGCAATCTTGAAACTTTATTTAGGATAATACTTTTCTAATTTTTCAAAATAATTTGTCACGTATGTAAATTTTATTTTTGAAAGATTTTTAAACCCGAGAATTAGCTTTTTTTTTTTTTACAAATGTCTCGATCGCAAAAAATGGCCGAAAAATTTAAAAAATTTAAAAATTTTAGATTCCAATCAATATAATTTTTGTTTGAAATACACCAGAGTGTTTTCTTACTAGAAATAGTAAATTTAATCATTTAGCTTTCAATTAAAACTAAAATAAAAGTTTCAAGAAAACATTTTTTATTTATTTTTTTTTTTTACAAAAATGGATTTCGTTCTAAATAACCAACAGAATGTTTTACTTAAAACTCTGTTCAAAAGGGTGATCTGTTGTCACGGTTTTATTTACATTGGGGCTTTTTTTTTTTGCAAACCACATTTTAAAATATTATATTTACATATTTTTAAATTTCTTAATTTTTTGTTATATATTGCCATAAATGTTCTTTCTGCTTTTAATAGGACGAGTAAAAATAAAAACAAAAGTTTTATTGTGTGAAAAAAAAGAAGTAAAATTAAGAAGCCAACTTTTAAAAAAATGAACGTTTCAAGTATTCAAATATGCAAAATCTATTGAAGTAGTGACACCAAAAGGCTATTGGAGTAGAAATTGCGGTTACATTTTATCGGTTTCAATGTGGGACGTAGTTGCTAATTTAGTATCTCGTGAAAATTCGTACCTAGGGGCACCAGTGATCTGATCAATTCATTTTTATTAATCAAATAAATGTATTTTTTATTCGTCGAGTTAGCTCAGAAATCCATAAGTCTAATTCTTTACGCTAACACAGTCCTGCATCAAGGTAGAAAGTGTCATTATGGCGGCATTATGCGTCATAAAATAGCTGGTCAATGTCGGTGGTTACTAGGCGACCAGCCCGTCTTTTGTCATAGCTAGGTGTCCAGAGCAGTAGTTCACTTGCAAGTTCTTGTTTTGCTCGCAAGCAGTGTCCTGTGAGAGGCATTCTGCATTCGCGTAAGATTGTACAAATATCAGGGATGGGTCCATATAGCGGTCATTTAGTTGGATGTATTTCCAAGAGATCTTAAGTATAGTGTAGGTTCCATCAAGCTTAGACTGTAGGGTTTTAGTTAACGTCCAGTAGTGACACCATACATTAACCCTGCCTCTAAAGTGGTCAGAACAATCTCCGCTTTAGTAGATCAAATTTCCAAATTCTTCTACGTGGCTCTTAGCACGCTTTCTCATGTTACACCACACAACCCCCGTTCTGTCATCCACCTGCTCAGGCTCTTCAAATATGCTATCCGCTGCTTTCCCCTGTCTCTTTTTCCCTCTATTTGGCCTGTTAGTATCAGGTTCTCCAAGCCCTCCTTGCATCTCGCAGGAACTTTAGCTGTATCTTTCTGATGCTCAGTATTATTTTCTTTTTCATTTCCATCCTTTCCAAAACCTCATCATTGCTCACATGCTAGATCCATGATATTCGCAGCATCCTTCTGTAGAACCACATTTAAGTTGCTTTAAGCTTTTCCTTCATCTTTGATGGTATTATCCCGCATTCTCTGCCATATTGAAAAACAGAATCACATAGCAATCCAGTATTATCTTCTTTGTTTCTAGTGAAATTTTCCTGTCTCTTAATACTTTACTCAGCTTCTGGAACGCGTCTTTCGCCATGCCAATTCGCTTTCGGATCTCTGTGTCTCAGTTTCCGTCTTTTGTTAGAACACAGCCCAGGTATTCCCAGATTACATCGATTTTATTCAAAGCAACCCAGAGAAAGTCCTCGTAGATTTCAGCAATCTATTTAACCAATCATAAAAAAAATGTCTTGCTACTTGCTAACTTCTGACGAAAAACATTTTGTGAGGTCTTCAAACACCCTACGTTACTAACGGGGGATTGAGAAAACATTATTGGTTGATATGTATGCAAATTTAACCGATTTTGTGTAACATAAAACATTTTTTTATCTCTCATAGTAAATCTACAGTTATAACACGCTGTAGCAAAATGTTTTCATCCATATTATCCTTTCTCGTTCTCGGTTTATCTATCCATCTTTGTATAAAATAGAGCGCCTCTTATATTTTCTTTTGACTGAGACACACCCGACGCTTTTATCTTTCCCCCGAAGTCAGCATACGTCGTTCAAGGTCGTGCAATTTAGAATTTCTCATTTCATGTTTCATCTGAATGACTCGAAAATGTCAATTCAAAAGTGTTGAAAAAGCCGGCTTTTTGCAATAGACCATTTAAAATGTGCATCATTGTACTGCCGAATTAGCGAGAGGGGCTTACTATTACACTACGGTGGCCGCCAATTGAGCGTAAACTTTCAACTCTACCGAGGAATGTAACAAGTATTTACAAGAAAATAAAAACGGGTTTTATTTTACGAACGCCAACCGTTGTACATTGATAAACTTTTTACCGACTCTTAAAAATAAATATTTCTTCTTCTTCTTCTTCTTCTTCTTCTTCTTATTATTATTATTATTATTATTATTATTATTATTATTATTCATTATAATTCGATTTTTGCTATGGTCGCATGACCTACCAAGTCTGCGGAAAGACCTAAGGCAGGTCGTGGTGTGTTGTTATGGCTCCATTTCATGTTTTTTTTTATATCTCCCTAGCATCGCTAAAGTTATATAGATCAAGTTCTCTTTCGTGTGTGGGCTGTACTTAACAAGACAATTTTTTGTAAATCTCTTAAGCTGGGGTTTCCAGGGATTTTTCACTTTATTTTTTTGTTCCATTTTTTATCATTCCAAGTGCACCTACTATCATTGGTATGGTACTTGTTTTCAATTTCCACATTTTTTCTATTTCAGTTTCTAGGTCTTTATATTGTTTAGAGTTTTTTTCGAATTCCTTGGTTGCTATGTTACAATCCGCTGGACAAGACATATCAATTAATAGGCAAGTTTATTCTTTTTGTTTTTTAACAATAATGTCCGGCCTATTTGCTTCAATTTTTCTGTTTGTGTAGACGGTGTAATCCCATAGAATGGTGACATCTTCTACTTTTGTAACCGGTGCTGGGTGATGTTCATACCAGTGTTTTCCATAGTGTTGCACATTGTCCAGTATTACGTTGGTGTTGCAAATAGATGTAGTCAATGGAAATTCTGTTCTTCAAAAACGGTCTCAACGACTAAAGAACTTTTCGGGGAATCCTCTCATTGTAGATGATGGTAGTTTACCAAAGGTCTGCTACTTTGGTATCAATTCCAATTTTCACTACGCGTTTTTTATGCATTCTAGTGGTAACATTACTGCAGGAATTACCATTAAAAATAACGTTTAAACAAATTAAAAGTATGTCAAATTATATCAAATTATGTATCAGTAAAAAGACAATATGAGGAAGAAAATCAGAATTGTTGTCAGTCTTGTTACGATAAGCAACTAATGCGTTTAATATGTTATTTTGTAAAAGATCCCTTTTGTGTTCACCTTATCTTTCATCCAAATTCTTTGAGGTTTATTTGTAGAAAAAATTATCGAAAAATGTATTTTTATTACAAAGATTTAGAAAATTTTCAGATTTATTTTATATTTTCATACACAAATTAAAGAAGGCATACAGTCGGAATATTGCTGGACATTGTCAAACACTGTCTTTTACATTGTTTTTCGTTTTCAATTTTCCTTACAGATTCTTTCATACATTCTGGTGCCGTTCCAGATGCTAACATTATAACAGGAATTACTTAAACAATCATGTTACATAACTTCTGTAACTCCGTAGCGAATCCTAGTAGTTTTTTTAAAAATTCATTTACTTCCACTGTTGTATCAAATGAAACGCCAAAATCTTTAATTTGACACTTGTTACTCTTCTTCTCCATAACAACAGGGTCAGATCTTCGTTCATATATATTATTAGAATAATATATATATATTATTAGAATTATTATGTGCTGTTAGATAAACATAGTCATGTAGATAATAACAGAGAGATTTTAGTCAACAATACAATAATCCTCACTCATACATACAGCAAAAAGAACCTTCAGATATTGGAGGCCATTTACATTAAATCCAATCAACCCACACTTAATAAAATCACGTTTAAATCCGGTCATAACACATTACATTGCATTTAAATATATGGTTCTGTTATCATTTCGAGCTCTCACGCGGTGTGACGTCATAGAACCGCATTTCAAATTTACTAAACTGCGTTTGCTATTTTTGGCAACTGTTATTGTTGCTTAGCAAAGTTTTATGTCAACACAAGATAAAATCGTCGCTGATGGTGGATGTTTTTATGTTAACATCCACGTAACCTCTCTGAAGATGGCTCATGTGAGCCGAAAGCTTAGAACCAACTTAATAAAAAATTATCCAAACGTTGGAGAATTTTTGTCTTGATTTTCACCTGAAATGAAAGCCAAAATACGACGTTTAGAACAGCTCATGATTAAACATAATAAACATTCATTGTCGCTTATATTTAACAGTATATGTTTAGAAAATTTTCTGCTGCCTCGATACACTATATATATATATATATATATATATATATATTGTCTAATTACCTAGTTTTTGGTCATAAAAAAATTAGACTAGTATACATTTGTATTAAAAGTGTTCAATGCAATTAGATTGTAGAACTTTTGATTATTCTTCATGTGTAAACGAGTTATTACGCGACCTAAGTTTCTACCATGTGGTGTCTTCAGGCGATTCGCAATAACTGATTTTATTTTTTAATTGCGCGTTCAAAAATTTCCCGTTACGTGACCTTTAAAAAAAATCACCGTTACGTGTGCGTTCTTAAAAAAAAAAAACTCCGGTAAAATGAGTTATTGCAAATCGTCTGAAGACACCACATGGTAGAAAGATATATATATATATATATATATATATATATATATATATATATATATGATGAAATAGATTAAATCTGACATATTCTTAATTAATTTGTTTAAACGTTATTTTTGATAGATACTCATATTTGAATAGATGCTGTGTATTATTATTATTATTATTATTATTATTATTATTATTATTATTATTAACCATTATATTTATTTATTTACATCTACCGGCATGAATATTCGAGACATCTTGCTAGAAAAGCATGTGTCCTCCGGTAGAATTTGAACTTATCTTTTCTTGGGGAAACTGTCATGAGATCTGATTAGCAATGCATTTAATGTGTTTTGTACAAGGACCTTTTTGTGTTCATAAATTTTTTTTTTTTTAAATTCTTTGAGGTTTCTTTGTAGAAAAAGATCTACAAAAATTTATCAGTCTTTTTACAAAGTTCATAAATTGTTTAATATATTTTTTATATTGTTATACTTGTATACAATTTGTTAAGCATGAATTAAAGAATGTCGGAATATTGCTAAACTATGTTTTTTCTTTTTCTGAAATCGTGCTTTTCTCTAAATGTTGTTACTACAATTACTGCAACTACTACTACTACAACAACTACTACTAGTAGTAGTAGTACTACTAATAATAATTACTAGCGGAACCAGTGGAATTTCTAAGGAAGGATAATTATGATTTCCTGGAAAAGTTTACTTTGTCATACTACAAATGATAGTAGTGTCTTCAAATATAAAAGTGTTGGATAATAAAATAACGATAACACAGGCAGCGAGATACGACAACAAACCTACCTATTTTTACTATATTGTACAGTACACACACACGCATAAACACACACACAATTACTGCTACAACCACCAGCTTAAGCTGCTACTGCTACGGTAATGCTATAGGCTCTCTTTTCCTACTCTCTCACTCTTTACTGCTTTTTTGTTTGGCAAAGATGAGAGAAAGGCTGAGGAGAGTAGCGTTTATAGATTATATAAAAAGATAGAGGAAAAGGAAAAGCTCGTGTGGAGAGTATGTTATCTTTCTTCAGTGGCGTAACAGACGGAGGAACTAAGTAACTATCTAAGTAGGTAACTAACTAACTAACTAACTAAGAAATGAACAAGCAGAATTATTATATTGATGATGTCAATGTCTTGAGTGAGTTCTATTATTGTAGAAATGAGCTACGTAGAAGTGTCAGTTTTAAGGTAAAACCTTTTTTTAATAATTTCACTCCAAGCAAGGCAGTACCGCCACTGATGTGCAGGGAGCTACATAAGAGAGTTAAGGTTTTAGGTAGGGGGAGAATGATGACAGAGATGAACCAGCTACAGGGGGTAAAAGAGAAAAGGCAAGGGATGTATGTGAATACAGGAGTGAAGACAGTTGCGAAGGTAGAGAGAAAGGAAAAGAACAAGATACACGGGGTGATGTAGAAAGGACTGGAGTCAAATGGATAAGAGATGGGAATTGATATTGCATTTAAATTCCTGTAGGTTGTAGCCGTCAGGAAAGCAAGTATATAGAAGGGAGTTCCACGGGCGGGAAGTGCGAGAAAAGAAGCTGATGGAATAGAACTGCCGCCTGCATTTGATTGATCCAACTATAAAAATATATAACTTTTGGGATTAAGCATTGGTTATTGTTCACTGGACACCATAACTCCGCATCTAAGATGCAAGACGATTTTTTGAGTCATGTTTTGGGAAAACAACAAAAAAATCTAAAACACGTCTTATATGTAGCTAAATAGCGTATTCATACGTTAAAAGTTACGTTCTTTGTTATTTACTCGGTGCAGTTCGACTCACAAGGTCTAATGATGGCGTGAAATGAGTGGAAGCTGACTGTGTCGTTTGTCAGTTTTCCAAGTGAAAATCTGCATGCTTTGAAAATCTGCTGAATGCTGAATTTACAAAAATATATATTTATTGTTATCCCCAGACCAGATAAAGGCCCCAACTATAAATCACACACACACACACACACACACACACACACACACACACACACACACACACACACACACACACACAGAGTAAAATTAATGACAGCAGCAGCAGACAGCCAGCCAGGAATGACCATTCTTTGAAAGGCCAGGAACACACTCGGACAGACACACGCTTCTCTGCCATTCTGACGATGAGATTTTTATCTCGAAATATCAATGTATAATAAATAGGTAATACCAAAAAACTTCTTTACCTTCCTTTATTTTACTCAACGCATTGTGACTGTCTTCAAGACATAACCATATACCTATTATACACAATGCTTCAAGCAGATTACAAAACTTTAATATATTTATTCATTCTTTAAATCTGAGCTGAAATACTGTTTAATAACAGTGTTGAGTAATTACAACTATCTCGCCCACTAAACAAGCCAGAACATAAAATAGTAAGATATCGATCATGATGCATCGGATTCCGTACTGTCGTAATGATTTGCGAAACAAGCTTGTTAACCTCTGCTTTACACCGGGATACCCAGGGTGGTTGCGTTCTCGCTTAAATAATAATAATAATAATAATAATAATAATAAAAAAAGAAAAAGAAAAAGGATTTAAAATGAAACAAAATAAATAAATTAAGAGGTCTTTTTACAAATGCTCTCAACAACCCGCTCGTTGGAAGCAGACAAATTTCTGTCTGAACATGGACGGGGGACAGGTTCGGACAAGTTCCATCGCCTTCTAATTTGTACTTCTTTTTCTTTCATTTTTCTTTCTTCACGCCTTTTCTTTCTTTCTTTCTTTCTTTCTTTCTTTCTTTCTTTCTTTCTTTCTTTCTTTCTTTCACATACATACGTTTTCATTCTTTTCAGGTTTCCGATTTTTTTTTCTTTTCGTTTTCCTTTTCCCTTTGTATTTCCTCTTCTTTATTTTTTTTCTGTTTCCCGAGTTCTTTTACTTTTCTTTCCAAACATTTTCCATTTTTTTCTTTCTTTTCTCTTCTTTTCTTTTCCCTCTATATTCTTGGTTTCGTTTTCCGCTTTTATTTTCCATTTCTTTTCGTTTTGTTTCTTGTTCATCTTCCTTTTTCGTTCTTTTTTCTCCTTTATTTTTTACTTTCAATTTCATTCTCTGCCTTCCTTATCTTCTCTTTCTTTTTTTTCACTTATCATTTTCTTCCTTTTCCTTTTTTCCATTTTTCATTCCCATTTTCTTTTTCTAATTTCATCTCTGTTCTTTTTTCCTTTCTCCCTATTTCCTTTTCGTTTTTTTTCTCTTTTTCTCTTTTTCTTTTTCTTTCTTTCTTTCTTTCTTTCTTTCTTTCTTTCTTTCTTTCTAAGCATTTATTTCGTTCTCATAAAAAGTGGTTTTTAATATCCTGACTTTTTCTCACTGAATAAGGCTGAATTCTTTTTTATTATTAATTTTTCTCCACTTTCGTCATTAGCGTCCATCCAGTCATTCTTTATGGATTCATTGTTTACAGATTTTTCATTTTACGAATTTTGTCAGACTTTCTTCTTATTTTGATAAAAATATCTTTGTTGGTCTATTCAAAGGAACAATAAAGGAAATACAAAGAAAGAAAGAAAACAGAAAGAAAGACGAAGGAAAGTGTGAGTAAAAAAAGATTAATAAAAAAAGATAAGGTTTTCCATGAAATAAAGTCAATGTGAAAAAAGTCAAAGTGAACTTAACCACAATATTTGTGTAGTAGTAGTAGTAGTAGTAGTAGTAGTTTGTTTTGTGCAGTCGAAAGCGACATCGACCGTGCAGAGACGTGTTACTGTAGTGTAATTCATGCCTGGGCATTACTACCCTCCCACTGCTGATGTCTGCCATGCCAGGAATGTCCGGTATGCTAACACCGCCATAACTGTCAGTTTAGGCCTAGCCGCCAGCTAACCCCCACCCTCTTTTCTTTCTTTGATTCCACGAAAAATTAACCCCCCCCCCCACACACACACACACAAACACACACACACACATTCTCTTACATTCTTCTTCGTAATCTTTCTCTTTGTGCCGTGTAACTTCCGGACATCAGTGATCATGGCTCTCCACAACTTCCATCCATTGTAGCTCCTAGCAATGTTTGTCTTTGTACTATTCCACTATTCATTTACACAAGTCTGTTAGGTAACTTGTTTCACTTTCTCCCTCTTCCCTTCAATGTACCCTGTAAGTATCAGATTTTCTAAACCTTCTTTCCTCGTTATATGCCCCAGAAATTTTAAGGATCCCTTTCTGATCCTTAGCACGATTTCTTTTAAATTTTCCCTGAAATATCTTCGTTGCTTTCATGATACATTCGTGATATTATCTAGCGCCATATTTGCGTTGCTTCAGGTCGCCACATAACCTCCTTGTCGAGCATTCATTATAACCTGGGAAGATTGATGTGTTACATAACAGCTGAGTACTGTTATCTTTGTTTCCAACGAAATTTTCCTGTTTCTTAATATTGTGATTACTTTCTGAAAGCCATCTTTCAATGCGTCTTCGGATTTACGTGTCATATTTTCCATCGGCTGTAATAAATCTTTGCAAATAATTAATTTTTTCTACTTACTTTATTTTGACTTTTCTGACTTGTAATCGCATCTCGGGCTGCTCCTCGTTCGCTATCTCCTTAAAAATGATAATTAGCCCTTTCTTGATTCTTGCAAGGTAACATTAAAAGGAGTGAATACATTGCAGAATCATAATGGTCTGAACGGTTAGGTTGCTAACCATGAACAGGGCCGGTGTAAAAGTTATGTGCACCCCACCGCTGAATCTATGATACGGGGCCCAGTGGCGATTATGGAAATCTGAAAATGGGGTTCATTTAGATGCCTAGGTTTTTTCTGAGAAGGGGGTTGGGCAAACTCACTCAGCATAATTACTGACCAATTCTTTCACTCGGCTATAAATCACTGATTGCCTATGTATCTACATTTTTTTTTTTAATCATTTCATCCCGAGCAAGGCGGAAACGCCACTGATGTGCAGGGGGCTACATAAATGTAAAAAGATTAATTAGAAAAGAGTGAGGAGTACAAACTAGTTAGAAAGGAACAATAGAAAGCTGAGAAAGCAGGTGCGATGACAGATACATAGGTGGAGAGAAAGTGAAGGTTATACAGGGGAGGGGAGAGAGCTAGAGGCCAGTGGTTAGTAGATGAGTATTGACTTTGCATTTAAATTTCTGGAGGTTGTAGCCGTCAGGAATGCAAGAATACGGGAGTGAGTTATCAAGTTGGGGACATTATTTCTAATTAACGCCTTGCTTCAGATATGAAAATATGACTATTAAGTCCATTTCCTTCCCTAACAACATGTCTGTTTCTATCTATCTTGTTGTTTTCTTTTGTTTGTTTTTCTTTTAAATGGTCTCTGTATGTGTCCTTAAAAAGCTAAATGAAAAAGCAAACGCCGAGGAAAAGGGGCTGAAGAATAAATCTTATCAAAATCAGAGACTGATCAGTTTCACAACATTTTAAAGCTTATAAAAGTGGTGCGGCCAACCAAGGGGCGAGCCAAAATTCCGGCAATGACCCCATCTACCCGCCCACGTAGAATCACCGCTGATAGGGCCCCAATTCAACTACAAAGATACTAACCAATAAAAACAAAAGCAGCTGTTAAAAAAGAAAGTAATTATTTCTGTACAATGTGCATGGCAATGACATTTTCTTTTACAATGATCATCTTGTATTAGGCCAAAGAGTCACTCGAGGTAGTGAGTTATAGAGTAAGACGTACCAATCACCCCAAATAAGAAAATAATATCACCAACGCAAAAGGGCCCACCGGGAGTGGAAGAAATAACTTCAGAAGGAACGGAAACACAATCCGAAATAGGAAGCAAGAAATAAACCTCAAAACACAGAGGAGGAGTGTAAACCGAACGATAAGCAAACCTATCTTTGCCTATTGTAGAAAAAAAATTCAATCATTACTTTACCAGTTAATTTTCAAGTAAGAAATTAATATAATTCAATTGACAAAAGTTGTTGCTGCTGTTCGTATACCAGAGACGCATCATTATATATATATATATATATATATATATATATATATATATATATATATATATATATATATATATAAACGTGATTATAGTTATACTCGTCTGGAAAAACTTGCTCGAAAACTTTCGAACGAAGAAAAAATGATTTTAAAAAAAGAAAGAGCTTAGGACATGAAAGTCTGTTAAAAGTGTTCGGACAGAAATCAATACGAAACCCAAAGAAAAAAACCCGACACGAGTAACCATATAACAGAAAGCGCTCAATAGAGCGAACTTAATCTTTTCCTGACGATCCGTTTTAGGAGAAACCTAGGTAGGTTTGTCTGGCTCATATATATATATATATATATATATATATATATATATGATAATATTTTTATTATAAGTCTATAATAAAAACGTGGTTTACTGCAGCACAAGATGCTTTCTCATGTTCAAGAACATCTGCATCTGGAGAGATAAACATGAGAACCAAACTCTGCATCTTTAACACTAACATGAAGTCGATTCTGCTCTATGGATGCGAGACATGGCCGACAACAGAGACAATGCAGCAAAAGATTCAGACATTCTTTAACACCTGTTTGAGGCGCATCTACAATATGGCCAGGGAAGATTCGAAACGAAGATCTGTAGAAGTGAGTAGGACAGCAACCAGTGGCCAGGTAGATATTGCAGAGGAAGTAGGGCTTGATTGGGCACACCTTCAGGAAGTCAGTGTCCGGCACAACAAACCATGACCAGGAACCCACATGGGAAGCGGAAGAAAGACCGGCCTCGCAACAGTTGGAGGCCAAACACTGAGGCAGAGCTGAAAGAGAAGTTGATTAAACTAGACAGGAATTTTCAGAATAGCCCAGAACAGAGTGCGATGGCTTACGCTCCACTGGGAGCGACGTGCATAAGCAAGTATATACGTATATTATGATTAGAACGGGTAATGCTGGACTAAGTGCCAATCGATGCTAAGAATACGGGATTGTTGTTGTAACACTGACGACACACGAACTCATGAAGATCCGACGTGAACAACACTGTTTCGAATGAGCCGTTGTTATGCTAACCAACACAAAACTCTTATAGGCCCCTTAACATAATTACCTAGCACGAATAAACACTAATCTTTAGCAAAATATCTTCCTTTGATAAAAATTAATTTCAATCAACGATTCACTGTGGGGTACTTGACACGGCTGAAATAAGAGTTTATTTTATGCCGTTTAATGAAAAGCATTTCCCCCCTGGTTCCTCGACATCATAAATTTCAGTCAGTTAAATGCCATACGTGATACACATTTGGGCAATCATGAAAAATCTCGAAAAAGACATGACTAACTAGCCAGAAGATTATCCCGCAGTAGGTTGCCATTACTTTCTGCGGTAGATTGGTCGCCAATAAAGGCTATAGAACCTGGTATTTAACTCATAATTGGAGTGAAGTGACGGATTCATACCTTTTACAAGGGTATTTGCTCATAAGTGAATGCAAGGAATTCAACAGGAATTCGAACTCGGCTCCCCGATTTCTCGTTCCGAGTCGATATCCACTGCACCATAACGCACAAAAATTATAACCAAAATGAAAAAGATTATTTTACTCCACTTTTGTGAAGGATTACCGGTTTTCAGTAGTTACATTGGTGGCTGCACGCTTCCACTTATAGAAATGTTTTCCCTGATGATATAAGTACTGGATCGAAAGAGACATAATCGCCCAAGCGTGTATCACGTATGGCAATTAACTGTTACATTGCCTGAAGGATAAAGGGGTTTGCGTAAGGTCAACAGCCCTACAGGTACAAAAGACAAATTACAGAAGCATTGATGACAACGAACCAGCCCAGAACAAAATACGACGTTCATCGATGGCCCATGCTCTACTAGAAGATATGAGCTAACACACACACACACACACACACACACACACACACACACACACACACACACACTGCACGCTGAAATATTTTGTAATGAGAAAGGAGGGCCTGAAGAATTTGATACTCACAGGACGGATGCTGGGAAAGAGAGACAGGGAATGTCAGCGCGAGACCAACTTGATAGGCCTGTGCAAATGAATAGCAGAGCGGGGTTTGGGAGAGATGTCTAAGAGCGACAAAAGACAGAGCCAAGTGGAAGTCCATGATCGCCTACGTGAAGAAGTATACACAAGAAAAATTCTAAAGACACGAGAAAACCAAATATTATAAAGAGCAAAAAGCGAGACAAAAGTAAAGGCTTATATTTTCTAAAGAAATAATTGTTTCTTTTAACAGGCGAGTTGCATAGCATACCTTTTACGAACAGTTTTCGGTTGAAGAGAGGACAAAGATTGTGGATCTGTATTTTGCAAAAAAGCCATCTACACTTGTTCAGAAGCGATTCTGGCGTGAATATCCTAGGAAGAAAATTACCCATCGCCGTACGATCACTGTCAATATTTTCTAATGTTCGCATTTTTATAATGTTGTTTTTTTTTCGTTTTTTTTTAAATCGTTTCACTCCGAGCAAGGCATTCTGTAGCGCAGGGGGTTACATAGGGTCGGGGGAGTGATGAGAAAGGATGGTTAGATATAGGAAATGTTAGAAGGAGGGTGATAGACGGGTAATGGTACCGAGAATGAGGGTTGGTTAGATGGTGAGAGTGTTTGAGAGAATAGATGCAAGTTAGCGTGTTAGGAGGTGTCTATTGACCTTACACTTAAACTCCTGGAGATTGTAGCCGTCGGGGAAGCAGGCATGTGGAAGAGAATTCCACAGGCGGGAAGTGCGAGGAAAGAATCTGTTGGAGTAGAAATTGCGGTTACATTTTATCGGTTTCACTGTGAAAGGTTGGGACCTAGTTGCCAATCTAGTATCTCGTGTAAATTCGTAACTAGGCGTCACCATTGATTTAAGTTCATCGGAGTAGAGGCCGTAAAAGTACTTGTAGAAGATGTACAGGGAAGCCACGTAGGTGTAGGATGTCATATTCAATTGTCGTCGCTTTCTGTTAACGCTCTATCTTTGATATCGCGTACTTTATTACAAAAGCTGCTTCTCTTAAACGCATTTTTTATCAGTATTCAACTGCTAGTCAGCAAGTTTCGTTTCAAACTTCCTTCCACATCACTACTAAATTCAATTTATGCTAGTGTCTGCAGTAAATGTGTCTTTGACTTGCTTTTTGAATAAAAGTTTCAAATATCAGAAGAATTGTTCTTGATATAGAGTATTTTTCTTATTCTTTAGATAAAATCAGTAATACAAACTACTAATTATTCAAATCCATTTTAAATTTGCTTTTTCTCATAATAACACCAAAACTACTTCAATTTCGACTTGTGCACAAAGCTGACTTTCATTGCAAAGCTGTTGATTTTCTTTTTTAAATAGGAGAAGACAGTTATGTGAACAATACATATCACATTTTTGTTTATCTTTTAATTAGCTTCAGTTAAAATCAAAAAATGGTTGTATTAAGTTAAAATAAAAGTGTGAACGATCCGACATATGGTGAGGTGATGCCGGTTTGAAAATAGGGAAAGAAAAAAAAAAGCTAGAAGCAGAAAAAGAAAAAGAAAATGAAAGAAAGGATAAATAAATGGAGAAAGAGAGAAAAAGAGAGAGGAATATAGGAAAGTATACAGAGAAAGAGTGATAAAAGATGAGAGAAATAGAGAAAAATGATATAAAAAGAGAGAGAGAGAGAGAGAGAGATGAAAGCAATACCGAAAAGGATAGAGAGAAAAAGAAAGAAAAAAAAACGTGAAGGAAAGCGAGAAAGAAAAAAGAAGGCAAGGCGCCAATTGTTTCCGTGTTCTGAATTTACATTAGCAAAACATTGCAGCTATTTAAGATGGCGTTGGGTACATTAGATCTGTGCAGAAATGCAATTGTTTAGACATGTTTGTATAATTTTTATTAGCCCCTCACTTTTTTCTTTATTCTTTCTACTAGCATTCGTCTAGAGGTTAATGTCACAGGGGAAGGTGGGATACGGCCATAGGATGTTGTAAACATCGGTTCCCATACAATCAACTAAGTTAAGACAACGTCAGCCCTAGAAGGTGACCGCTTAGAAATTCTCGTTCCAAAAAAAAAAAAAAAAAAAATTCTCCGAACGAAAAACGATGCTTAAATTTTCCTTCTCCCATTCATTTGCCTATTAATAATCTGACCCATAAAAGTAGGCACCTCTACTAATTTTCGATACCTAAGTTATAAAATGCATATTTAAAAAATCAAAAGGCTTTCTTGAAGCTTTCATTTTAGCTTTAATTGAAAGCTAAATGATGAAATTTACTATATCCATTAAGCAAAATACTCTGGCGTATTTCAAATAGAAATTACATTGAGTGAAATTTCAACTTTATAGAGTTTTCAAAACTTTCATTTTTTTCGTCCATTTTGATAAATTGACAGGTGTGTAAACAAAAGTTGATTCTTGGTTTTTAGAAATCTTGCAAAATATGCCTCTGTGATGCATTACTTTCAGAAAATTGGCAAATTTAAAGTTAAATTAATATGATTTGAAACAAGTGTTACTTGTTTATAGCATGAAATTTAGAATAAAAATATTTCTTAATCACGGAGCTCTGATCTTTCTGACCTGTGACGTGAGTGATGACAACCAGTTGTAGTGATAAGCTAAGCAGGGTTGACTAGACTTGACATAATTGACCAAATTCTTTCCTGTATGAGGAAGAAACCGTGAAGCACGTGATCTTTTAATGTCACATATAAAATATAGTACTTGAAAAAACAACCTTCATACACACACAAAAAATCAAACTGTTTTAAAAATAACTTCTGGCTCGAAGATTTGTATTAAACTTTCAACTTTTGATTAGTAAATATAGTCTTCACTTAATAACATAATAATCTAATCCCCACATGGCTTTCAAGACTTAAAAAATATATTTTTGAAACTTTATAACTTATTGTTTAAAAATGAAAACAATTCTTTTAAACATTTAATATCTATCAATTTTTTTCTTCTGACCATAATGTCCTATATATATATATATATATATATATATATATATATATATATATATATATTGTTAAATATAAGAGACAATGAATGTCTATTATGTTTAAGCATGAGCCGTTCCCATCGTATTTTGGCTTTAATTTCAGGTGAAAATAAAGACAAAAATTCTAGAACATTTGGATAATTTTTTATTAAGTTGGTTCTAAGCTTTCGGTGTATGTTTTTATGTTAACGTCCTTGTAACCTCTCTGAAGATGGCTCATGTGAGCCGCAAGCTTAGAACCAACTTAATAAAAAATATCCAAATGTTGGAGAATTTTTGTCTTTATTTTCACCTGAAATTAAAGTCAAAATACGATGTTTAGAACGGCTCATGATTAAACATAATAGACATTCATTGTCTTTCATATTTAACAGTATATGTTTAGAAAATTATCTGCTGCCTCGATACAACATATATATATATATATATATATATATATATATATATATATATATATATTAAAAGGAATTTAAAGTTCATCAAATTAGATAATTTCATAGTTTCATTGCAAATATCATATTTTACTATTCGGAGCAGATTTCCGGCAAAAAGGCTAACGGTTAAAAAATTCGAAACAGAATTTAATTTCTTGAAATTTCATAAATTACGGTGAAGAGAGGTAACAGATGTGAAAAAAATATCAAGATTTTCTAAAAATAATACTTTAAAATTTGATTTAATTTATTTATGAATAAGTCCTGAAACTTTCATTAAAATCCGACAATTATTTGAGTTTTGCAAGGATTTCCAAATTAATGTGTTTTTCACCGAAAAAAAAAATGCGCTTCGTAAGATTACATTATCCATAGTGAACTCTGGTAAAAATTTGGTTACTCGCTGATGGAAAAAACTAAGCATTTTTTACCAAAATGTTAACGTACTTGAAAGAATTACAATTTTTTTAAAAATAATTAAAAACACTTCGACCTTTTCTCTTAATAATAACATAAACATTTTTGCAGGAAAACTATTTTTATTAAGTTTGGGCATTTTTTATTCATGCTACACTGATTTTTAGCGAATTAGTGGAGATACTTACATAAAAGCAACACACACACACATAATCTATATTTGGACAGCAACTATTCTTTCAGACATTTTTCATTTAATATGAGAGACAAGGAAAATTTGATGAATTTTTTATTTAATTTTTCTAATATTCTTACATTTTGTTTAGTGGAAATAAAGAAATGTAAAAATTGTCTGTATTGTCTATTTTCTCAAGCACTTTAGATCATTTCTTGAGTTATTTTTAAGGGCTTTTCGGTGTTAAGTGCAGTTAATTTATTTTCATGTTTGTCAGTTTAAGGTGTAGTTTTTGTCGTGTCTAAATAATTGTAGGCTTATTCTGAGCCGCGCGAATTGAATGTGGCTAGAATTCTATTAGGCTGCTCTAAAAATAATGGACGATTTCAGAAACAACTTTATTCTTGAAGAATAAACAGCATAAATGTTGAAATTAGTCAAAATATGTACGTTGAGCATCTATGCACCTCAGCCATCGATCGACGAAATTATTTATTCCTCGCTGAGAAAAAAGTTATTGGCTGTGATGCAATGAAATCTTTGAAAGCTGATTCCATGTCTGGTTTGGAGCTAAAAGTTTTACCATTTAAAAGTGTTCTTAAGTGCTTAAAAAGGATAATCAGTGATGGAAAGATCAGGAGAATATGAAGGATGTGGTAAACTCGCGTATCCCAAGTTTGAGTGTTTTTGCCACGTCATTCTTGCAATATGTCGCTGTGCATTATGCTGGAGCAGAATTAGACCACGTTGATTCACTTAGGCAGGTCTCAAGTTTTTGCAGGCGTGCATATATTTCAGCAAGTTGATTGCAATAAAGCTCTGAATTGACTTGATTGACTTCTAGAAAGCTGTAGTGGATAACTCCAAATATATGTCGCTCGATCACCGAAGTTAAGCAACGTTGAGCCTGGTCAGTACTTAGATGGGTGACCGCTTGGGAATACCAGGTGCTGTAAGCGTTTAGTGACAGATGTGCGCTGTGGTGCTGTGGATATCGGCTCGGAAAGATAAATCGGTGAGCCGAGTTCGAATTCCAGCTGAATACCCTGCATTCACTTAAGCACTAGTACCCTTGGGAAAGGTATTAATCCGTCCCTTCCCTCCAGTTATGTGTTAAATAACAAGTGTAAGACTTGGAGACCCTGCCCTTAAAAACAAATCCCAATGAATCTTTCTTCTTGATACTCGAAGATACTCGAAAAGAAAAAAGTATTACTAGAAACAAAACTTATATAAAAACAACAATAAATTGTTGAAAGAAAAAGGTATTACCAGCAATAAATAAATAAAATTTAGTTGGCAATAAATGACCCGCCGAGGTTGATATACCATAAAACAAAACAACCAACCAACCATATATATGTTTGTGCGTGTTTTTTGTTTTTTTTTTGTTTTATTTATTTACTGAAGACGTATGTTCAATATGCAGGCATAGTCAAATTTCTACTACGCTACCTTAAACCATACACTTACCAAAAATACTAATTTAGGTTTCATAACCTAAATCTAATAAACTTTATTGCCAAGCATTAGAATCAAATGAGAATGTACGAGACGATTAAATAAGTGAAAAATATAATTGAATACAATAGTAAATAAATAAGTTTAAATATATGAACTCTTGAGCTCGTATCTATAAATAATCACTTTCACTAGCTTCCAACTTCCACCTTACTCTACTTTATCTATTAGCCGTTAGACTTGCTCTGGAGATTTCATTAAATCTAACATCCACCATGCAGTGTGGATTCTTATGACCTCACTGTTCTTCTCTGTATCTTCGTATATATCTCCACACACACACGTTTAAACCACACACACACACACACACACACACACACACACACTCTCTCTCTCTCTCTCTCTCTCTATCTATCTATCTATCTAGCTGCTCAGCCAATTTCCCTGACGAGCCGTAGGGCGAAACCGTGGTAGGTTGTTGGCTCTTGCTTAGATTTCTGTCTTTGTTTACTCTACTTTAATATTGAGCGCTTTAGTGTTAGGGTTTTCGTCCTGGTTTTTTTTTTCTTTCTTACGAGTGCTTGATTTTTTGTTCATGTACTTCGTTTGCTTTTTTGTTTTGTTTTTTCACTTCCCTTTCTTTTCCCTCCGAGTTCGTTCTCGGTGGGTTGTACAAGACGATTTAAATTATAGCTTAATTAATAGTAGTTTCGGCAGAGTTAGTTCTGTTACTATTGGTATTGTTATTACTATAGTTAATATTATCTATCTATCTATTTATCTATCTATCTATCTATCTATCTATCTATCTATCTATCTATCTATCTATCTATCTATCTATATCTATATATATATATATATATATATATATATATTATAAGAAAGTGAAAGAACATATACATTAAAAACCTACTATTCATGCATTTACTTTCATAAAGCGTGCTCGATACAGAGTAGAGCTTAACATTGTCATTTTGTTATCACAATGGTTTATGAAAGCATTATATCACTACACAAAAATTTTCAGGTTTCATAACAATATTGTTCTTCTTCTTCCGGTGATATTTTAAAAATATATGGTGAAAATGATTTATGACTGAGTAATACTGATCATATTGACTTCCTCTAACCACTCTACCTTAATTTTTCAAATAACCATTAATTCATCTTATTTCCGAAAATAAATCATTTTCATCAATTATTTTTAAAGTAAGAATAGAAATATTATTTGTTATACACGCCCATGAAACCAAATGGTTAGCAGTAAATTAGGCAAAAATTTCCTCACTTTGATTATGAAACATTTTCCGAATAATAATCCATTAAGCAAGAGTTTTAATAAAAATACTCTAAAATAATTTTATAGTTGTATGAATAATCTAGAAAAATTATAAAGAAATCATAACAATAATATTCTAAATAAGAATATAAATCTAATTGAAAATAAGAATCATCCAATAAATGAAATCAATAATTTAGACAATAATAAATGCAATTGTAGAAACCCTGTAGAGTGTCCTTTGAAAAACAGGTGCCTTACAGAATCCAGTGTTTATCAATGTACTTTTTCTTCCATGGGAAACCCTAATAATATAAAGATTTATGTGGGTATTACTAAGAATTCGCTAAAAAAAAAGAATTTTATTAACACACGTCTTCATTTAATAATAATAAGTATAGAAATAGAATATCTCTAACAAAATATTTTGGTATCTAAAAAAAAAACAAATAAAACTTCCACATTAGAATGGAAAATTTTTAAAAAAGCTAGAATATGTAAGTCTTTAAATGACCCATACGCCTTGTGACTATATGAAAAACTATATATTCTTAAATTTCTTAAGAATAAAAATCTATTAAATAAACGTAATGAAGTAAATGTCATATGTAAATTAAGAACGTCCACTCATTTTCCATTAGTAATTTTTAAATCAAATTTTTATAGATAAAAAAGTTTTATTTTAGTTTTAATTGAAAGCTAAATGATTAATTTTACTATTTCCGGTAAGCAACATACCGGTGTATTTCAAACAGAAATTATATTGATTGAAATATAAAATTTGTTGATGTTTTTTCAATTTTTCGGCCATTTTTTGAGTGATCGACACATTTGTAAACATAAGTTAATTCTCCGTTTAAAAAAGAACTTGCAAAAATAAAATATACATCTGTGAGCAATTATTTTTGGAAAATTAGAAAATGTAATGTTTAATTACTCAATTAATTTACTCAATTATTACTTATTTATAGCGTGACATTTAGAATAAAACTATTTTTAAGCACATAGTTGACCTTTCCAACCTTTCCACCGTAATTGAAATATGTTCACAGATGCGAGATAAGATAAGTGTATGGCGTTGATAAGTGACATAGTTGTACAATTTTTTTCTGTAAGGGGAAGAAACCCTGAAACACATGTTCTTTTAATGTACACATAGAAATTACCATACAAAAAAAAATTATATCCACACAAAAAATGAATTGAAAATTATTTTTAAAATACGATAGCTAGTTGATGCATAGTCATTGGAAATATCTTAAAAATATTTTTGAAACTTTATAAATTTTTATAATCAATATGACAAAATGTTTTTTTAAGTTTCATTATTAATAAAAACTTATTTAGACTATAATGTTTGACATTTACATCATCTATTAAAGCAGTTAAAATTTATCTAATTAAATAATGTCATAGTTTAATTTGGAACAAAATTTCGGTAATAGGGCGTAAATGATTTTAAAAAATAATAGATGATTTGCATTCCCCAATAAATCCTGCATTTGAATGATAAAACCATTTTTGTCTACAGAATTTAATTTCTTGAAATTTCATGAATTTAGGTGGAGGGGGTAACAGATGTAAAAGATGTTATTTTTACCAATATTTTTTTAAATAATGGTTTTAAAAATAATTTCATTCATTTGTCAATAAGTCCTGAAGTGTCATTAAAATCAGACAATTATTTGATTTATGCAAGATTTTTCAAATTATTGTATTTATCACCGGAAAAAAACTGAGTTATGTATTATTACGTTTTCCATTGCAGTGATTTGGCACCCCGCTTACTAAAATCAAAAGAAGATTTTTTTACCAAAATTTCGAACGTGTAAGAAAGGATTAGAGAATTTTTTTAAATAATTAAAAAATACTTTGATTTTCCCTTTTGATAATAACAAACATTTTGATGAAAAAAGTTAAATTTTATTAAGTTTGGGGCCTCTTTTTATTCTTTATTATTTTGTTTTTAAAAAATTTAGGTAAAAGTATGTCATTTTCGATTTGTAATTTTTAAATCAAATTTTTACAGAAAAAAATGTTTTCTTTAAATTTTTATTTTAGTTTCAATTGAAAGCTAAATGATTAATTTTACTATTTCAGGTAAGCAACATAAAGTTAAATTTTATTAAGTTTGGGGCCTCTTTTTTTTCTTTATTATTTTGTTTTTAAAAAATCTAGGTAAAAGTATTTTTTGTATCTGTTACCCAACCTCCACGTAAATTCATGGAATTTTAAGAAATGAAATTTTGTTGGGAAAATTGGTTTTATTAGTTAAACGCAATATTCATTGAGGAATGAAAATCATCAGTTATTTTTTATACATTTTGCTATTATTTCCAAAAATCTGCTGTCAATAGTAAAGTAAAAAATGCAATAACATTATGACATTATTTAATTTGATAAGCTTTTAATGGCTTTGATAACTAATATATATTCAGGATATTATACACTAAAGGAAAAAATCAATTAATAATGAATATTTCAAAGAATTGTTTTCATTTTTTTTTTATTATAATAATTTATAAATTTTCAAAAATATTTTTAAAATACTTTAAAGATTTGTTGTGGTTATTTCATAAACATATTAAGCGAAAATTATTTTTACTAATCGAAAATTTAAAAGTTTAATACAAATCGTTGTGTCTTCGTATTTTTAAAATAATTTTTAATTTTAATTTTTTTGTACATTAAAAGATCATGTGTTTCAGGCTTTCTCTCCTTTATCTTTTAAAATTTGTCCAATTATGCCACTTGTGATCGCAATACACTTATTTTATCACGCATCTGGCGAGCTGTCAACACATTTCAAATACGACAAACAAGTAAGAAAGTTCAACTCTGTGATTAAGAAAGATTTTTATTCTAAATATCACAGTATAAATAAGTTATACTTGTGTAAATCAGATTAATTTAACACTATATTTGTCAATTTTTAAAAAAATAATGTCACAGATGTATATTTTATTTTTGCAAGATTTTTAAAACAAAGAATTCACTTGTTTATAAATATGTCAATCGTTCAAAAATGACCGAAAAATTGAAAGATTACAAAAATTAGCAAAATTTTATATTCCAGTCAATATAATTTCTATTTGTAGTACATGAGGGTCTTATGCTTAATGGAAATAGTAAATTTAATCATTTAGCTTTCAATTATACTAAAATAAAAGTTTCAAGAAAAATTATTTATTTTTTAAATTCAAGTTAGTTATGGAAAATGAGTGGAGGTACACACACATACATATGCACATACACACACACACACACACACACACACACACACACACACACACACACATATATATATATATATATATATATATACATATGAGAGAGAGTTAGGAAAGAATGTTGGAAATGATACTTTTTAAATTATTTATTTGTAGAAAGTCTGACACATTATCTCTATTATGAGAAGAAGTGTTCACCGTATATCAAGCATTTGATTTATGTGATTAATTAATATGTTGGATTAGGTAGTTTAATAACGACAGATATCACATTGAAAAATGAATATATACTTGTTGGCTTTTTATATTTTACATCGTGAACTCAGCTGAATTTGTTGCAGACACTTATTCTTGGGAAAGGTATTGATCCGTCTTTTCCCTCCGGCTATGGGTTATATCAGGGCAGATTTGGTTTCATAGCCTTAGTTGTCCACCATCCGACCACAGAAAGTAATGGCAAACTACTGCAGAAAGATCATGCCCAGTCAATCATGTCTCTTTCGGGATATGATCGTCCAAGTGTGTATTACGTATGCCACTTAACTGACTGATATATATATATATATATATATATATATATATATATATATATATATATACATACAGAACAGACTCCCGACAAGATGTCTCTTCGATGGCTACAATCTTAACTTGTTCAAAGCTAGGGTTAACTGTTATCTTCTATAACTATACGCACAAATGGTCTCTTAACTTAACTCTGTGCTTCTAGGAGCCCCACCAGCCTTTTAAAAAGTAAATCTTACTATATATATATATATACGCAGTTAGTAATTGGTCCTTTGTTAATTTGCCTCCAGACTCGATAGATGATAAAAGGGTAAAAATGGCGACAGCAAAAAAACAAAAAAAAAACAAAAAAAAAAACAAAGGAAAAACAGAAATGAAAATTAACAAAATAAGGTTTCGTCTGTTTGTCGAGGAAAGATGTCTGCGAAAATCCTTCTGGAAAATCTTATAATATGCTTGTTGTGGGCGTCTGTTGGTGTTTGATAGCAAACTGATATCAAAATGCCGAACGAAACGGAAGAAAAAGAAAGAAAGAAATAAATAAAGAATGGAAGGAAAAGAAAGAAAAATAAACGAAAGAAACTGAAGAAAAGAAAAAAGAAAATTTCAACTTTTCTTTTTTTCATTGGTTTCTTTGTTGTTTTCATTTTCCTCAATCTTTGAATTGTCAGATGTTAATGGAACTTTCAGAAATGAACAAATGAATTAAATTATTTAAAGTTTCTTTTTTACAAAAACTTTCTTTCTTTTACATCAGTTACACCCATCTTATTTAATTTTATGTAATTCCGAGAAACTGATTGTTAGCCCTTTTGCGTTATATTATTTATAAGGCCATATCTTCCGAAAATTTAAACCATCTCTTTTCTGTCAAACAAGACTTCAAATCACAGAAAAAATAGTAAAATAAAAATGCAAAATATCAGCATATTCTTCCACAAATTAAAACAGTGGCATTCATTGTGTGTCTCATGTGATGACAATCTTGTCCCTTTCCCATTTTCTGTGGTTCTTCCAAATATCCTTGTATATCTATTTCCGCTTGCCTGTATCCCTTGAACAAGACACCCTGTCGCCCTAAAAAATCGCTCCATTGTCGTTTCGTTTTCCCCCACACTTTCTTGTTACACATAACCCCTGTAATGGTGCAAGGACAACCAGCAAAGATGTTTTTTTAAGGGGGCCGTCTCTCACTGATGTCAACAAAAAAGCCAGTTTTCCGACATATTGTATTCCCTATCAGCCGGTAGTTTCACCCTCGTGATCTGCTTACTAAAACCAAAGTCGAATACACAAAACCTTTCATTCATTTTATTCATTCATAAAAAAAAGCAGGCATTTGTTTCGTTTCCATCTTCTCTTTCCTTTTTTTTATCTCTTGCTTTCTCTCTTTTGAACGAACGCCTGATGCCAGTTCTTGATCTTATGAGGGAGATAACAGCTGTTCTAGACGCCCTGCCTCTGTTTCGTATCATTTTTCGTCCAGCATGGAAAAAGAAAAGAAAGAAAAAAATCTTCAAGAAAGAATACAAGCGCGAGTATTTTGTTTTTAGCTCTGTTTATTCAGTTATCGGCGTTAATGGATATCACGTGATTAACCCGCTGGGCAAGACGTCGTCAGAGTGGGAATTCGGGCACGGAAGGCCAGTGTTCGTCCGAAGTTGGAGTGGGGAAGGTGTTCGCTTTTCTATAAATCCTCTGAATCCCGTCCAGTTTACCCGTCAACCCTTGTCACCTTAAATCCCACGTGATACAGTAGATATCGGCTCGGAACGAGAAACCGGGGAGCCGAGTTCGAATTCCAGTTAAATTCATTGTATTCACTTACGCGCAAATACCCTTGAGAAAGGTATTAATCCGTCTCTTCCTTTCAGTTATGGGTTAAATAACAGGACAGATTGGGTTCTATAGCCTTGGTCGGCAACCAGTCTACCGCAGAAAGCAATGGCAACCTACTGCGGGATAATCTTCTGCCCAGTCAGTCATGTCTCTTTCGAGACATGATCGCCCAAGCGTGTATCACGTATGACACTTAACTGACTGATATTCAATATTCTTTTTCATAAAAATGTTTTGTTTTCTTGCTTGTTGCTAGGTAATAATCGCTATTCAACAGTTAATGGGAGCTCTACATTTTTTACCTTGTGCCAGACAAATCAAGTTTATCTAAATAACTTTGATTGCTTCGTCTCGTAGTTGCTCATCATTGTGAAGGCAGTTCAATTTCTAGATACTTAAGTCTTTGTACCTGGTTGATTTTGGCATATCAATTTAGGAGCCGCATCATAGGATGTACTTCCTACTAACAACCATGCACTCTGTCTTTTTGCAATTAATGTGACAGCGAAATTCGAAAAGGCATTAAAATATCAAAAGTTGCCTTCCAAAAACTAAGCAAAGTATTAAGAAACAGTATTATGTCATTAAAAATAAACAAAAAAAATAGAGTGCTGAACTATTGTGTAATATTAGGTTTGTCTGAAAATAACGGGACTTGTATCACAAACAATTTGAATATAATTTCCTAACACACTAACCTGCTCCCATTCTATCAAACACTCTTCCCATCTGCCCAACCCTCATCCTCGGTATCCTTACTCATCTGTCACCTCCCTCCTGACATTCCCTATATCTAACCACTCCTTCTCTTTACCTTCCCCTATGTAGCCCCATGGGCAATAGTGGCAGTGGAATGCCTTGCTTGGGGTGAAATGATTAAAAAAAAAATCTTTAAAATGCTTTCTTAGTTGCTCTGATATAAACCTTCTCTTCCCCTGTTTTTTGTTTTGTTTTCATTTTCTCTGGTTTTCTTTTCTGCAATTTTCATTCCATAAATATTGTCGGCATTGATTCCGTAAAGAAGTCTATGCTTCAAAGTTTAATATTAAACTAAATACAATCAGTGCCCTTCGAATGGAAGACTACATTTTCTAAGAGTTTTTTGCGGGTCACTTTTAAGAAAATTAAGCTGTGGTCATTGTCATTGTTTGAAAGCAATAAAAGTGTTAGGTTGGTGGTCTTGTTAATTTTCTTGAATGAGGTACAAGTTCTTTGCCTTCTCGATTCATAACCTACATCTTCTGAAGTAGCTGAACACGTGCAACTTTCTTTCTCTGCCATTCATAATACTGAGCATACTATTTGAAAAGAATGAGGTCATGAGTTGTTTTTAATGATCTCATTCATTCATTCGTTTGTCATTGTAGTGATTAGGGTTTTGTAAGAACTGCAACCTTGAAACTTCTGGATATCGTTTCTTATGTCTTTGTCTATGAGTGTATCAAATTTGATTAAAATCGGACCACTTCTTCTATAACCCCATTTTTTCGATTATTGATTTTCGATATTTATCGAGGGTACCTCGACACAAAACCTAGTCAAGAACACTCGCAGACGCTTATAGTACAACTGTGTTAATTTTCAAGAAAATCGGTTCAGCCGTTTCGGAGTCTATAGGTAACGGACACACACACACACACACACGTACATACACACAGAGACAAAGTTCCCTTTACAAATAAGTTTATATATATATATATAACGGTCGGGAAATAGACATTCAAGTTTCACTCATATGCTAGTACCCAGCCGACATCATTTGTTGCTTTACCGATTTCATGTACCATACAGGGCAACGCAAAATATACAGCCAGCATACTACAGCCAGCAGACTAATGTATTAAAGATCGCTTACTGGAGTATGCATGAACTGGTGGCCCGTAGGAAGTGATACCTTTATTTGAAATTTGTCATCGCTAATGACAACTGTGAACTCATTGACAAGCATTCTTCTTGTTAATATATGTCATACTATAGTTTGAAATATGTTGTCTGTACCCAGAACGTCAACATTTTCATCAGATTATCTGTTGATATCTAAGTGTTCTGAGTTTCTAATATAGGTTAGTCGCTTGATTGTACCCACTAGCAATCTGCGCAGCGGGCGGCATGCTGAGCCTTGCAGTTGTTTATAGGTCTCAGTAGATTACCAACTTTATACGAGATCCCTGAATGTAATCAGTAGAACGAGAGCATTATACCCACGCATATTAAATAAAGCGCTCAGTTCAGAATTCCCTGTTAAACCTGAGGAAGACAAGGAAGCAAACAGCGGAAAGGTGATAGCAACAAAAAATGATGAGGAGAATTATTAGAATTTAAATAGCGTAAATATGCCATAATATTCAAAGAAATCGTCTATTTTCTCGATAGCTCACCATAGATGCCCTGTTGAATCTTGTGATGGTGTTACAGAATGTGTCGGCTGGCCCAGAATGGCAATCTACAAGAATGCGCTGAATTTTGTCATTGACGGATTGCCTTTGTTTAAGTTTTTGCGTGAAGACCAAAAAAGTGCGAAGACCCTGAGACAGTCATAAACATTTAAAGGCTCAGCACGCTTTCCGAAAGCCAGCACGTGGTTATGAAATCATAGCTAAAGGTTGGCATACCACCTCTTAATCCTCTCCACCCACCTGGCTCCTCCTAGAAAACGTTTTGAAATTACTTTCTTTCATCTAATAAAGCGAAATAAAATAAAAAAAAGCATGATGCCGCGTTAGGATCTGAATTATTGAATATAGAAACGACGCACAAACGCATCAGTAGATTTACGCCCCAATACATGCACTGAATTAATTTATTGTGGATGTTTTACAACTATTTTAGGAAAAAATTTCCTTTTTCGTTTTTTTGTTTTTTTGTTTTTTTTTCCACTTCATTTTGTGTGAAGATTTTTTGGACTGAAATCTAAAAAATGAAGATTTCAAAGCTTTTCATTAGACAAGGTCAGACCCCAAATCTGTAACATTGTTTTGATAATACACCCAGACAACTGTTTCACGTGTTAACCCTAATGTATACAGCGGTCGACTAATCGATCATTGCTTCTGTTGACTCATGAATGAGTGATGACATGCCGTTATCACTGAGAGGATTGTCTCGCTACACCGAAGCAATAAATAACATGACAGGCATATTATCAAGGCCAGTAGCTAAAATGGGATTATTATATACAAATGAAACTTTTAAAAACTTGATAATTGAGATGCTTTTAATCCAGGTTAATACCATGACAATGAAAAAGAAAATGAATGAATGATACAACTGTATTTTCCTGGCGATCTTTTTGAATTTCATTATCTTTAAACTCAAAATGATTGAGTTTTTGTTAAGTTGATTGGTTGGTTTTGTTTGGCGGCATATCAATCCACGGATTTAGTCAATGCCGAAATGTAAATAATCTTAACAGAATTTTATGGCGTCAACTAAATATATTTTAAACCCATTTCTATGCCTTCAACTATAGATAAAATAGATTGCTCGTTGTTTTGCTTAAAAATGTATTACTGGACATTTTACTATAAATGTGTATTCTTAGTTGGTTTTATTATATAAAAATATATTGCTCGTATTTTTACTATAAAAAATCTGTTTTTACACTTTCATAGTTTTTTTTGTTTTGGAACTCACTATTTGCCCATAGCTGGGACCCTAACAGATAAAGGTGAAACTAGAAACAACGGCAAATGACATATGGTTCTACGCTCCTTAAAACCCCCAATCTCCCGATTAGAGCCTTGCTGCCGGATGTAGTTTATCGTCATACCCAGGACTGGGATTCTTGTCAAGGACAATGTACAATCCAAAATTAATTTGGATATTTCCCTCGTCTTTTCAGCGTCGTTTAATTTCAAAACGTGAGTGATCATGGCTCTCCACAACTTCCTATACTTTATAGCACTAAGAATTGTTTGTCACTTTGCTGAAATACCTGGATCTTCCATTTATTTACTCAAGCTCATTACATCGATTATTCCTTTTTTTAATCTGTCCCTACTGACTTGAATATGCCATGTGAGTGTCTAATTCTCCAAGCCAATTTTCCTCATAACAACAAAATGATGAGGAGAATAATTAGAATTTGGATATGCCATATATTCAAGGAAATCGTCTATTTTCTCGATAACTCACCATAGACGCACTATTTAACATTGTAATGATGCTAGAGAATATGTCGGCTGGCCAAGAATGGAGGTTTACAGGTAAGAATGCGGTGAATTCTCTCATTGACGGATTATCTTTGTTTAAGTTTTGCGTGAAGAATTTCAGTTCTATTACTAATTTAGATTTTAAGAATCTTCTTGTTTTCATTTTCATTCTCAACAGGTGTTTACCCGTGCAACCAGACTGGCAACTGGGTCCCACCCATTCACAGTCAGGTTAGCCAAATGGAGACGACAATTCTACTCCTGCAGCTTCCTCTCTCGCACTTCCCGCCTGTGGAACTCACTCCCGTATTCTTGCTTTCCTGACGGCTACAACCTCCAGAAATTTAAATGCAAAGTTAATACTCATCTACTAACCACTGGCCTCTAGCTCTCTCCCCTCCCCTGTATAACCTTCCCTTTCTCTCCTCCTATGTATCCGTCATCGCACCTTCTTTCTCAGCTTCCTATTGTTCCTTTCTAACTAGCTTGTACTCCTCACTCTTTTCTAATTAATCTTTTTACATTTATGTAACCCCCTGCACATCAGTGGCGTTTCCGCCTTGCTCGGGGTGAAATGATTAAAAAAAAAACAACTTCCACGTGGCTCACAATCTCTGTCTATAGCACTCCCAGCATTTCTGTTAACTTAAATCAATTCTTCATTTACTAAGAAATTGTCCAGCATTGGCTAACACACAGCATACAATGAATAAATTGTCTGAATTACGCAAAAATGAAAATAACACTGACATCTCATTTTAACACTTATATTTACCAAAATTACACAAAAATATCTTCAAATACTAAAGAGTAAATTTATTTAATGAAGGTGAATTTAAAAGTGATAAATATAAGGTATCCACAACATAAATTAGATCTAATAAAATGAAAAAAAAGCTTAAAGAATCAGAAAAATATTAAAAACAATCGAAGTTTGATGAATGAAATGATTGGCATAGGACACTACTGGGGTTTGAACCCAAAATTAACCATATGTTAACCAGTAAAATTCAATATTAGACTGTTGTTTAGAACTACTGTCAGGTTGATGAATGATGTTACTAATCCATACATATTGCGATGGATAAATTGTCGTCTAAATTACACAAAATTGAAAATAACTGACATCTCATTTTAAGAGACATATTTACCAAAATTACACAAGAATATCTTGAAATTCTAAAGAATAAATTCATTCAATAAAATCGTCATCAGCTTCAACCAGAACCTCTCAACAATTTTGGAATCTCCTGCAACTTTTCTGTACAGTCTCCTTCTTTAAGTTGGTGAATGCTGCCATAATACTTGCCTTCGGTTCATCTTTGGTGTTACAAGTTTTTTGTTTTTCCCTCATCTGAGCCCCACACATAATAATCAAGGAAGTTGCAATCTAGGGAAGATTTAAGGAGTGATGTGGTCGCAGAAATTGACTGGATTATTCTGCTTGTGTGGGTGGTGAAGAATCCCGTTGCCAGACACCGAGTCTTCTAGCAGCCACCCACTTAGGGCAGCACTATCGCCTCAAAGCACTTGATGTAGGCCTCCGTGTTGAGTCTGGGACCTTCACCAACGAATCTGGAAGTTCATTTCTTATCAGAGCGATCAAAGTGAGTCGCTGTAACTTCGTAATCGCCATTACAATCACTCAACTGTTTTCCGAATCCTCTGCTCAAACTGACGTATTGGAGCTTTGAGTGTGAATGTCAAGCACTTTAGCGTGCCGTTTCAAAATTTCTGGCGGAGTGAACTGCGTCATGATGCATTTTTGTTTTACAGACGGTGCCCAACTGACCCTACTATATTGTGCAGTAGACAAGATCAAAAACAAAACAAAAATAAACGGAGAGGAGTGAAAAACTGAAGGGAGAAGGAAAAATAAAATTAATAATTAGTGAATACATTTTTAGAGTTCAGGCAAAGACATAGTATCGTTTTCAGTAGAAGGAACTGGAAATCTAATCTGGAACAGGAGACAAGAGAGTTATATTTATTTGTTTGTAACTGGGGTCGCCACATTATGACCCGGGTTGCACGCCAGGTCTATCGTAAAAATTCTATCGAACCTGAAAGAGGTTGAAATATTAAAATGAATAGCCTGTTCGAAAAGTAATTACGTATTTCACCGTTATGAATTATAAATCTAGCAACCAAAGCAGAACCATGCTTGAATAGTTGAAATCTGTGTCCAGAATTAATTCATGTCTTCAGTCCAATACCGCATAATTTAAAGTACGTTTTATTTAATTCTTTGTTGCTCAGATGTTCGATCATTGATATTCTCAGCATTCTTCTGAAGAACCATATTTCTCTTATCTCAAGTCTCTTGTCTAGCATTCACTACCATCTAGGAGGACCGATCAATAGAAAAGTCAGAAGAAGAAGAAGAAAAAATGACGTTTACCGACTCCAAAATGATGGTATGTTTGATAAAAGATCATTATTAAAGATGATCTCTGAACGTGTTTGGTCTATGGCATTCTCAGCATCCTTCTGTAGCATCACATTTCTTTGACCTCAAATCTCTTTTTCATCTGTGAGGAGATTGTCCAGCATTCCATGTCAATTTGGAGAATCGATCAGTGCCGTGCTGTTTATAAAAAGATCACAGTAAAATTTAATCATTATTTTTTTTTTGGCACGCGATAATTTGTAACATATATCACGTCTCTGTCTATATTTCTTAGTTAAAGTATTGTAATTAATTACACTATTTAAATTGTTCGGAGAGTCATTCTTTTTTTTTTTTTTTTTTTTTGCTATATTCACGACGTTTTCGGTCGTTGTACGCTCCGGCCTTCTTCAGGTGATGGGAATTTCGAACTGAAACCATTATTTCGTTCGAGGCAGATTGTTCTAGTTCCATGAAACATACCTCTTCCAGAAGACTCAGTATCAGTTATCTCTCTTTAACGCAACTCTCGAAGTTTTTGTTCACCTCTGCTGTAGTCAGGTTTGAACTCGGAAATCTTTGGATCAAGTCACTGGATTCAACCAACGCTTTTATCCACTGAGCCATGTGTCTTTGAGGAGATAACTGATGCATCTGGAAGCGGAACTAGAAAAATCTACCCAGGTGAACGAAGTTAAGGGCTCAGTTCAAAATTTCAATCATCTGAAGAAATCCGGAGCGTACATCGGTCGAAAGGTCGTGAATATGGCAACAATGGTGAGGTAAACAGTGTAAATATTCCACGTGGTCCGCGTAAAGACTAGTTTACAGAGCGTTTGTTTTAGACGATATGGATCAGTTTTATACTGTGTGAAACCGAGAAAAGGTCATAAATCCTACTTAATTGTTAAGATTAAACATTCGTTTCAGTGGTAAATTGAGCTCAAAGCTTAATATAGGTGAGCAAAAACTTGACGAATTAAGACAGGACCATTGTCTGTTTCTCTTTTGATCCAGTATCTATGACCTTCTCCTTGACTCCTGGATCAAAATACGGGAAAGATTAATCCGAGATTATATCATCTGGATATAGTTACAATCAATAACTTTCTGCTCGCATTAGTACTCAGTGAGCAAGAGAGAAGAGAATTAGTGATAATTATATATATCTAAGACCATCGTCCCGTCTGAAGATCCGCGATTAAGGACGTCAACTAGCCAGATATGGTTTCCATGTAAAATATAATAATAATAATAATAATAATAATAATAATAATAATAATAATAATTCGAACAAAACAACACATTGAAAGAATCCCTGGAAACCCCAGATTAAGAGATATACAAAAAATTGTCTTATTAAGTACAGCCCACACACTAAGGAAAACTTTATCTATGTAATGCTAGGGATGATAGGGAAGATAGAAAAACATGAAATGGAGTCATAAGAACACGCCACGACCTGCCTTAGGTCTCCCCGCAGACTTGGTTGGTAGTGAGACCAAAGCAGAAATCGAAATATGATGAAAAATGACATAATAATAATAATAATAATAATAATAATAATAATAATAATATGATGTATACCCACTCCAAAATGTTGGTAAAACCACAATTAATGAGAATCCCTGCACATGTTGCTATTGCAGAGAAATTGAAGGAAGATGGTTCAGGCATCAAGAAATTAATATAACCCTCCCACTTGAAGTGCAAGGAAGTATATTAAACCTGATGAGACACACGTTAATTTCTGTCTCGGGGTCAAAACTCTGAGAAGCTATAAAAATGTCATTTACTAAGTTTAACTTAATTTGGCAAAAGGTCACAAGTATGAGGCACTCATGAGGATCCAACCTACTGCAAATTAATAATGATTAGCCAGATTACTTTGCTAAACATTATTCCACCAGAGAGTCCAAAGGAACGAAGAAGAGAACGAAGCTGAAGGAATTAAATACTGAAATATCGAATTGGCTGTGAAGAGGAAATCTGAAAAGGAAAACCGAACCGCTATTAATAGCAACCCAGGACAACACTAGTTACATCTATCAGTAATTATCAGTCAGTTAAGTGCCATAAGAGTCTGGGTGATCGCGTCTCTTTCCATCCATGACTGACTAGGCAGAAGATTTTCCCTCAGTAGGTTGCCATTTCTTTCTGCGGTAGAAGTGAACCAAGGATATAGAACCCAAACTGCCATATTATTCAACCCATAGCTGGAGGAGGAAGAGATATATTCAGGGGTATTTGCATGTAAGTGAATACATTGAATTCAACCGAAATTAGAACTCAGCTCTCCAATGCCTTATTCAGAGCTGATAACCATTGCACCACAACGCACATCCATAGAACTTATATATATATATATATATATATATATATATATATATATATATATATATATATAAAGAGACATTAAGTGAAGACGCAGTGGAGATAATGATTAGATGGCATCATAAGAGAAGCTATCAAATTAAATCCAGAATGAGCACAAACATAAGCATGACAGGGTTGGAAAGGCCTTCATTTGCGAACTATGCAAATTAAGCTATTTGATCAGTTTTCAAGTACTTTTCGATTAACTTAAAATAGTATACGCAGAAACGAGAACCCATTTATAAGACGCAGAAGAAATACCTTCCACATAATAGTAAGACCTTAGTGGCAATGGTATCTTCATATAGCTAAAATCTTACCATTATCTGGGAAGTATTTCTGTGGTCGTAGGTATTTCTACTGTAGACGGAATAATGCCTAATTCTCAAAGATAATGAGATTCAAACGAATTGCTTTATCTAAAACTGAAAACCAGATAAACTTATCGTATTTTATTTTTCGTTTATGTGCTCTGTCTCATGAGGATGTAGTTGGTCATGACTCTCCACATCTTTCTATTCATTGTAGCTCTTAATAACTTTTGTCTTGTTAATTCTCCCAAATCTGCTCTTCCATCCATTTGCTTAGACCCATGTCGTGTGTTGTTTCCGCTGTCCCTCTATCCGCCTTGTGAGTATCAGATTCTTCAAGCCCCCATTCCTCATTACGTGCCCCAGAAACTTCAGCTGTCTCTTTCTGATGTTAATTATAAGTTTCCTTTTCGTTTCCATTCACTCAAAAACCTCGTAGTTGCTAACATGTTCGGTCCATGGTATCCACAGCATCCTTCTGTAGAACCGTATTTCTGTAGCCTTCGATTATTTTCTTCATCGTATACTGGAAGACAGAGTGAGGCTCAGTTGAAGCTCTGTCCGCGAGTGTTCCGCGGCCGCGTCACCCCATTATACTAGAGAGTGGACCAGGTACTCGTCAATGGGGTCAGCTCAATCGGCGGTTGAGAAGATTGCGAAATTTTGTTCCTTCACCCGTCTGTACTCGATTGGGCTCCCCACATTAAAAAAAAGACCTTGTGTCACATCTCGCTCCAGTGGGGTAGTAGGGTAAATATATTTACCTGGCACATTTTGTGTCGGGTAGGGACCAAAAATCATCTCTCATTTGCGTCTCTGTCCTCGAAGACAGAGTGCGGCTCAGTTGTAGCTCCGTCGTCGAGGGCAGAGGTGCATTTGAGAAAAAAATATACTGTGAAGATGCCAGGTCCCGGGGAACAGTGTCTCACGGCCCCGTCACCCCATTGCACTAGAGGGGTGGACCAGGTGCTCGTCACCGAAGTCAGCTCAACCGGCGATTGAAGACACTGGGGAATTTTTGTTCCTTCGCCCGTCCGTACGCGGTCGGATTCCCCAAGTTAAAACAAACCTTGGGTCACAACTCGCTCCAGTGGGGGAGTTGGGTAAATATTCAACGTATATAAACCAATAAACCCACCGCGACAATTTGATTTTAATATATTACAGTTATACTCAAAAAGTTAAATTTTACTGACTTTAAGTAAAACCAAATTCTTATGACCTAACAACTATTTAAGAGTATTTTTCAGAATCATTACTTGAGCATCGTTTGGAATAAATGCAAATCTCAAATGAAACGAGTATATTTGTTCCTTGGAACAAAGATTTTAGTCTCCTTGTTCAAGAATGGGCCACTGAACTATCCTCCTGGGTAAAAGCCGGCACTGATGCTTTCATCCCAGCTAGGAAATTTGGATTAAAATTTCGTTCATTTGCTGGGTTCTCTTCTGCTTGCATGGCTGCCATCGCCGACAGGAATTACATCTTCCGGCTTTACCGGAGTCACACGTCTGATCCCAATAGGCGCCTTTTCGTCTCTGCTCGTAGTAAACATAAGCGTTTCCCAAATGATGCTAAGCTGTTGTTTGCTGATAGACTGAAGCAGCGTATTGCATCCTCGCAAGTTTGTTTCCAAAGACAACTTGCTGCTCTGCAAGGATGTGCTAAACAACAAAAATTCTCAATTTTTTTCTATTCAAGAAATTTGAATACCTCACATTCCCAGCAGATAAAGTAGAGTGCTTATCTCGCAAATTCTAGTCAATCTTCATACTTGACTCGTTTCGAGTACTCACAATCTATTTCCCACCTAGAATCGTAGCTCAAATGAGTAATATATATATATATATATATATATATATATATATATATATATATATATATATATATATATCAGCTTGTTGGAAGTCCTCTGTATTTTCTGTTCTTATAAACTCTGGGGGGCCCTATGACCTCTCCAATTATCATCCTATTAGCCACATTCCTCTTTTTGGTAAAGTATTCAAGTCTTTTATTAATGCTGAAACTGTTAGGCATCTCACATCTCACAACCTTCTCTCTAACAAACAATATGGCTTCCTCTTGGCCAGGTCTACCGCTGATGTGCTAACCTCCATCACTGAATATATATATTAGGCTCTTTATCAGAACGGCGTAGCTCGAGTTGTTGCTCTTGATATCTCGAAAGCATTTGACAGGGTTTGGCATACTGGCCTTCTGCGCAAACTCCAGAGCTACGATATTTCTAGACGATTGTTTGATTGAATCCAGTTGTTCCTATCAAATGAAGGTTATTTTGAACGGGCAAACTTTCAGATCCTTTCATACGGATGCGGTTGTCCCTCAAGGCTATTTCCTAAGTCCTACACCTTTTTTGATCTTCATCAATGATATTCCTGATGTAATCCATTCCCAGGTAAACAACACTATTTACTCCCGTCTCAGTAAGAAATCTGCGAAGGCAGATAGTAAACCTTGTTGGTGATCTCCAAAACGACTTCTAATCTGTGATCGAATAGAGTAGAATATCGCTCGAAAATTTGAATGCCTCTAAACCGAAGGTGCCATCACTAAGAGACTTTCCTGCCTACCTTCAGACTGGATGACGCTAGTCTCCTAGAGAGCAACACACTGTGCTTTCTTGGCCTCACTCTCTCAAATGATCTCAAATGGAATGATTACATTGAATCTATAGTTGCATTGACTGCTAAGAAGGTTGAGTCTCTGTGTAAGCCTAGAAAGTTTATCTCATCAGAATCCATTTTGCACATTTATAAATCTAACATTGATCTGTGTATTGAATACTGTTGCTATATCTAGTTGGGTGCTCCTGCTATTAATCTTCAGGTTCTTAACAAAATCCAAAGGAGGCTCTGCAATATAATTGATCCTGACTTAGCAGCTTAACTTCAGTCACTTTCTCACTAATGTGATGTGGCTTCTCTTTGTTTTTTCTACAACGATTTTCATGGCAACTACTCTGACAAACTTTATTTTCATGGTTCCCTACTCACATGTATTTATACATGTTAGGATGTGCATTGTGGTGCAGGATGTGCATTCTGGTGCAGTGGATATTGACTCAGAATGACAAGTTGAAAACTTTCCTATCTAATATTAGAATGGATGATGCAAGTCTCCTAGAGAACAACACACTGTGCTTTCTTGGCCTCAATCTCTCAAATGACCTCAAATGGAATGATTACATCGAATCCACAACTGCATCTATTACTAGAACGGTTGGGTCACTGTCTCAGGCCAGGAATTTTTTTATAGTCAGAATCTATTCTGCACACCTATAAATCTACCATTCGCCCGTGTATTGAATACTTTTACCATATCAGTGTCGAGGGCTCTTGCTATTCATTTTGAGGTTTTCGACAAGGCCTAAAGGGGGATTTGCAATATAATTTCTGTTACTTTTTGAAATGGCTTCCCTCTGTCTTTTCTACAGGAATTTCATGGCATATGCTTTGACGGACTTTTTCCCCTAGTTCCCCGAAAATATGCATTTACGCGTGCAACAAGATTGGCATCGAGGTCCCACTTTTTTACCGTCAAAATAGTTAAATGTAACCGACTCTTTAACTCTGACAGTTTCTTTACTCGCACTTCCACTTTGCACTTCCAATTTGTCGAACTCCCTTCCGTTATTGGTACCCCTGATAGCTACAATCTCACAAATGTTTAAATGCAACGTCAATTGCCATCTTCTATCTACTTAAATCCCATCCATTCCTTACCTTTCTTCGACATCACTTTTTGTTTTTCTCTCACTGTACCCCACTTGTACTTTGTGGTGCAGTAGATATCGGCTCGGAATGAGAAATCGGGGAACTGAGTTCAAATTTCAGTATATTCATTGCAACTTATTTGATATCGATACCAGGAAATCAAAATTTGACTTACTTATTCATTTATCTCTCAGTCTACGGTTTCGCTTTAACTGGAAAAAAACTATTGCTTTTTAGTCTTTCGTGCCAACGTCCAAAGAGTCTGAGCTCCAGGACCATGGATTAGTTTTAAAGCTTTCATTACACCTGAGCAACGCCGGGCTATACTGCTAGTATAATATATTTTGCTATCCCAATAAAATACATAGTTGATGATACTCAGATATTTGTGTGGAGATAATTACTAGAGGTTGCGTTATGTCTGTTTTATGTTGCAGTTTTGCTGAAGTTATATTTTGGAATAGAGTTTGATTTCTTCAGAAAATTAATGGATTAATGTCATGAAAAGACTTCTTTCACGGTTCCTTGATTTCATTTAACGGCATGCCATGGTTTATTTAATGCCGAAATCTAAGTATTAAACACAATTTTATGGCTTAAACTGAAGCTATTTTGAACTCAATTATATGCCTTCAACTACAGTTAAAATATATTTTTAGTCATTTTGTTAGAAAATGTCAGTCAGTTAAGTGCCAAACGTGATTCACGCTTGGGCGATCATGTCCCGAAAGAAACACGACTGACTAGTCAACAGGTTTTTTTGCTATAGGTTGCCATTACTTTCTGCTTTAGATTGGCAACCAAGATATTTAACCCATAGCTGGAGGGAGAAGCGACGGATTTTTAACTTTGGCAAAGTTATTTGCGCGTAAGTGAATACAACGAATTCAACTGGAATTCGAACTCGACTCTCCGATTTCTCGTTCCGAGCCGATATCCACTGCACCCCAAGGCACATCCTCCATAAAATATATTGTTGGTAATTTTGTAGATATAAAAATATATTCTTGATACTTTTACCATTAAAATATATCGCTAGTATTTTTACCATAAAAATGTATTTTACCATAAAAATGTATTTTTATACTTTCATAATATTTTCTTTTTGTTTAGAGGGTTCACTATTTGCCAATAGCTGCGACCCTAACAAGTGCTATCACCCCGGGTCAGGGTGGTTCAGGGAACAACAAAAACTAAGAGGTGATTCCACGCTCCTTAAAACCCCCTACTCCTTGATCAGAGGTCTTGCTGCCTGATGTAGTTTATCGTCATACCCAGGGCTATACAAATACTAGCAGTATAGCCCGGCATTGCTCGGGTGTAAAACTAAAGAAAAATTAGTTTAAAACTAATCCATGGTCCTGGAGCTCAGACTAAAGAATATTTGTGTTAAGTTTGGTGAGAATCGGATAAAAATTGTGGATTTGTATAAAGGACATACAGACAGATAAACAGACACACACACACAAACATCTTGCCTTTTATATATATATACATCAATTTTCTGCACTATTGTAAGAACTGAAACCTTGAAACTTCTGAATATCATTTCTTATGTCTTTGAAATTTGATTAAAATCCGACTATTCCTTCTATAACCTGATTTTTTCGATTATCGATTTTCGATATTTATCTGAGGTACCTCGACACAAAACCTACCTAAGAACACTTGCAGACGCTTATAGTACAACTGTGTAAATTTTCAAGAAAATCGGTTCAGCCGTTTCAGAGTCTATAGGTAACGGGGACACACAGACACACACACACACACACAAAGTTTCATTTATAAATAAGTTTAGATTAGATTAGATTTCTATTATTTCAAATCTCCCAAGAACGCAAAATTTCGGCATTAAATGGCCCATAAGGACTTAATATGCCGTTAAACAAACAAATCAATCAATCAATATTTATTTTGTATCTTTTCTACATAATTCTTAGTTCAGTATAGAATAGGCTGAAGATTTTAACATCGGTTTGTTAATAGTGAAAACATGAAATTGCATAATAAGCAGCGTATGTGAAAACAACTGCATTCGTTCGCTAGTCGAGTCCTTATCAAGAAAACAACATCTGGCATTGTTATAAATCAACCAAAACATAAACAGCGGCAAATCACTCACTCAAATGAATGAAAATAAATAAGAGAGTTTACCTCCAGCGAATGACATTTCCAATATGCGCCATAATTATCAATAAGTAATAAAATTGATCGTATCTCGACGTTTCAAAATGGCCTGTTGTCAGCTCGATTGATTTTTGTTCGTATTCAGTCAACTATAAAAGTGATTTCTTTCCACTGATAGGCGCAATCGCTATCAACTCATAAGGGGAAGAAGTTCAGCTCTTTTCAGATCAAGAATATCGAGGTCGTACGCTTTTAAAAAAAATATTTTGTTCCAAGAAAGAATAAACCCTTTTATTAGGCGGTAGATAGCTGGTATACTTCTATTGCACACCATTTTATCATTGTTGCTCTTTAGATGAAGCGTTTTCAATAACTTCATGTGACGTGTCAATTCATGATGTAGGCAGTCATGGCTAGCTATTACTTCCTACCCTTAGAATCTCTAAACAACTTGTTTCCTATTACAATCTTTTCCAAGCATTTACACAAGCCCCGAAGGGAGTTTATTCGATATTGCTGTCCGTCCGCCCGAGTTTCAATCATTATGTCCGTGAGTGTCGAATTCTCCAAGCCATCTTTCATCATTATGTGATCCATCTGTAGAACCACATCTCTACTGCCTTGCGTCTCCATTTAATCTGCGAATGAATTGTCCAACATCCACTAATATATGAGAGGATTAATATTTTATAGCAGTTAAGCAGTGTTTCTTAATACTTGGCTAAGCTTTTTGAAAGCAGCTTTGCTATTTGATATCTCCGTTTGTAACCGTTTTCTTCATTATAGCCGTGAGTGTCGAATTCTCCAAGCTATCTTTCCTCCTTATGTTTTTTTTTTAATCGTATCACCCCGAGCAAGGCGGTAACGCCACTGATGTGCAGGGGGCTACGTAATAGTGAAAAGATTGGAAAAGAGAAAGCCGGAAACCAAATCCTAAACAGGGAACAAGGGATGAACCTCTTAACCTATTCGATAGACGTGGGTGGAGTGTGAACCGGGCTATAGATAGATCTATCTACTCCAATCAAAATAATTTACTTATCTATTTTATTCTGATTTTCCTAAAAAGAAATTCCTCCCTGCCACCTGTTTTCTTCTACTGCATTCTCAGTATCCATCTGTAGAACCACATCTCTATTGCCTCGCGTTTCCATTTAATCTGTGAGGGAATTTTCCAACATTCACTACCGTATATAGGAGGAATGATATTCAGCACACTTTATTTCGTTTCCAACAAAATTTTCCCGTTTCTTGGCTGAGTTTTTTGCAAGCATCTTTGCTGTTCCAGTGGGATTTCAAATTTCTGCGTCAATCTTTGCCATTGCTAGTTAAAACATTTCCCACCTATAATTTTGTATATGCTTGATTCTGTAGCTCGCATCTCGGGTTGTTAATCTTGCTAACAGCCAGATATTCTGACATCTTACCTTTGATGATTAGTCCTTCTTCTAGCTTTTTCTTATTACCTTGTCTCGGAGTTTCTGCAGTATTTTTTTTCCGTGAAAAAATAAACAAAAACAAAAACAAAAAACAAACAAACAAAAAAAAAAACAAATAAAATTGTCAACCAAAAGAAGAGCCCAACATACGAATAACAAATTAGAAATTCTAAAACCAATCAAGTACAGTAATTTAAATATCTAGAAAGGGCTTTAACAGAGGACGGAAAATGCGACACCGAAATCCGAAGACGCGGTGTAATAGCAAAAGAAGCTTTGCCTCTCTTGGTAGTAAACAAGAGATGGACATTAAAATCTGAATTCAAATTTTCGTAAATAATAATGAAGACTGGGCTCTTTCAGTCAGATAGGTGCCATACGTGGTACACACTTAGGCGATCATGTCTCGAAAGAGACATGACTGACTGGGCAGAAGATTATCCTACAGCAGGTTGCCATTACTTTCTGCAGTAGACTGGTTGTCAGCTAAGTTCTAGAACACAATCTGTCCTGTTATTTAACCCAAAACTGGAGGGAAAAGATGGATTAATATCTTTTACAAGAGTATTTGCTCCTAAGTGAATGCAAAGAATTCAAGTGGGATTTGAACTCGGTTCCCCGATTTGTCGTTCCGAACCGATATCCGCCACACCATAACGCACTGACTGACTGGGCTCTTTAGTTTCCTTTGAAGAAAAGTGAATTTAAACTCAGGCTGGAGCGGGATGGACTCCGTCAGGTTATCAAACCTTAAACCCACCCTCTGGCCAAAGTATGTATAGGGCCCCTAATGAGTTACGGGACTTGTGATCGTTGTCGCGATGTTTTTAGATGTAATTTTACCTCTGTTTTTATATACATACGCATACACACACCATCGGTTAGTGTCTTCGAAGTCAGCTAAGTGCCATACGTGAAACACGCTTGGGCGATCATGTCTGTTTCGAGACATGACTGACTGGGCAGAAGATTATCCCGCAGTAGGTTGTCATTGCTTTCTGCGGTAGATTGGTTGCCAGCCAAGGCTATAGAATCCAATCTGCCCTGCTATTTAACCTATAGCTGGAGGGAAGAGACCTTTCCCAATGCAATGGATTCAACTGAAATTCGAACTCGGCTCCCCGAGTTCTCGTTCCGAAAAGCCGATATCCACTGCACCACAACGCACATGAAACTTACAAGTTATCATTTATTCGAGGAAGTACGTGATATTCCAGCCATAAACAATGCAAGCATTTTTACAGGGTTTCGTCTCTTCATGAATTCATGTTAGATTTGAGATTTTGCTGATAAACACTTTTTAATATCAGCAATATTTTATTTTTCTCATCGCTTTTCACCGTTTCATTATCTTGAATGGAGCGACGTAGCCACAGGGTGGTACCCCACATCTGACACAAGATCTATCCTATCAGTGGTTGAAATCAAGCGAGAAGTTTTTTCTGAATGTCCAGCAAAAGTGGTTTGAAATGGGCTCAGGTTTCATATTAGGGCAATCTCATCAAAACTTTGGATTCGCGGTGGGTTCGAAGACATAATCTGATCCCCCAAAATTGGGTAAAGGAGAAAAGAGACAGTGAAGAGAGAGCATAAAAGGCAAAGAAAACATTAAAAATAAGGGATCCAAGACAAAAGTAAAGAGAAAGACGGGGAAGTAGAGTGTGTTCAGAAAGTGAAGAAAAAAGTGAAGAAGAGAGTGAAAAAAAGAGTACGCACAAAGCAAGGAGAATATTAAAGAAGAGAGGAAAGAAGTGTGTGTATGGAAAGTGAAGAAGAGAGTGAAGAAGAGAGTGAAGAAGAGAGTGAACAAGAGAGTGAAGAAGAGAGTGAAGAAGAGAGTGCATACAAAGCAAGGAAAATCTAAACTTATTTACAAATGGAACTTTGTTTGTGTATGTGTGTGTCCGTTACCTATAGACTCCGAAACGGCTGAACCGATTTTTTTGAAAATTTGCACAGTTTTACTCTAAGCGTTTGCGAGTGTTCTTAGGTAGGTTTTGTGTCGAGGTACCCCCGATAAATATCGAAAATCGATAATCGAAAAATCGGGTTATAGAAGGAATGGTTCGATTTTAATCAAATTTGATACACTCATAGACAAAGGCATAAGAAACGATATTCAGAAGTGTCAAGGTTGCAGTTCTTACAATAGTGCAGAAAATCGATAATATATATATATAAGGCAAGATGTTTGCGTGTGTGTCTGTTCATCTGCCTGTATGTCCGTATTTTTTTTCAGCCCTTTTAGTGTTTGTTTCGAGTTTGCCTCTAAGTAGGTATAATTGTAGTTCTTAGTCTCAGCCATGATAGACTTTACTCAGAGGACTTATTTAGCCTTCAAAATTCAGTTTACGATGAAAAATCTTATTTGATATCGATACCAGGAAATCAAAATTTGACTTACATCCATTCATTTTTATTTCAGTCTACGGTTTCGCTTTAACTGGAAACAACTATTGCTTTTTAATCTTTCGTGCCAGCGCCCAAAGAGTCTGAGCTCCAGGACCATGGATTAGTTTTAAAGCTTTCATTACACCCGAGCAACGCCGGGCTATACTGCTAGTATTAAAATACAGAGGAAAGAAGAATGTGTATAGAAAGTGAAGGAAAGAGTAAAGAAAAAGAGAGGGAAGAAGAACGAAGAAAAGATAATTTTTAAAGCGCAGCTTGGGTGAGTCACAAGGCCGAAAGTATGAGGTACCCAGTGAGTATGGAATTCAGTAACAGGTTCTAGCGTAATAGGCTTATTAACCATTACATCACATCGAGAAACCCAAATGAGCCAAGAAGAGTGAATAAAAAGCAAATAAAAGAGGAAAGAAGAAGAGTGCGAAGAAAAATGTGTATAGAAAGTGAAGAAAAGAGTAAAGAAGAGAGGGCAGAAGTGAGTTCATGGAAGGTGAAGAAAAGGCCAAAGAGGAAGAGAATAAAGAAAAAGATTAGTGGCGAAGAAAGGCGAGTTGCGATAAATAAGTAATGGAGCGATCTGTATAGAAAAGAGCAGAGAAAAAAGTGAGTGAAGAAGTGAATGAAGAGATGTTCATATATGGGGAAGAGTGGAAAGCTAATAATAATAATAATAATTATCATTATTATTATAATTGAATGCAGTTCGTTCTTATCGCCCGGTTCACACTCCACCCACGTCTATTGAACAAGTGTAGAGGCTCATCCCTTGTTCCCTGTTTAGGATGTGGTTTCCGGTTTTCTCTTTTCCAATCTTTTCATTCTTACGTAGCCCCCTGCGCTTCAGTGGCATTATCGCCTTGCTTGGGGTGATATGATTAAAAAAAAATGCTAGTGGAACCCGTAAAATTTCCTCGGAAGGATAATTATGATTTCCGGAAAAAAATTTTACTTTATCATACTACAAATGATAGTAACGTCTTCAAACATAAAAGTATTGGATAATAAAATAACGATAACACAGAGTGTAATTTTATTAAAATATCTATAAAAGTAATTTCCATAGAAGCTACTTCACTGTAATCTTATATTATATTAAGCAGCGTATGCACAGACCGTAATCAAAATACTGTACGCTATTTTGTGAGAGGTTTTGAAAAAGAAAATGTTTCTTTTATTAATGAAAAATCATGGCTCCTGTGTCCATTGTAAACAGAAAAGACCAACTGAGTAATGACCAAGGATATAGAGGCCAGAAATTTCGTTATTAGGTTGCGGGATACGGCAACAAACCTACTTATTTTTACTATATTATACAATACACACACATATACACACGCAAAATTACTGCTTCAACCACCAGCTTGAGCTGCTACTGATACGGTAATATGAAAGGCTCTCTCCTCCTACTCTCTCACTCTTTACTACTCTTCCGTTTGGCAAAGTTGAGAGAACGGCTGAGGAGAGTAGCGTTTAAAAAGATAGAGGGGAAGAAAAAGCTCGTATAGAGAGTAAGTGGCGTGACGGACGGACGAACTAAGTAACTAAGGAAGGAACAAGATGAAGTATATATGATAATAATAATAATAATAATAATAATAATAATAATAATAATAATAAGAAGAAGAAGAAGAAGAAGAAGAAGAAGACAAGAAAAGTCAACAAAAGAAAGAGAGGATAAGAAGATAATCAGAGAAAAGCGTGAAATAGGAAAGATGAGATCATTCGAAGAGAAACGGCTAGAGTTTAATCGAGTTTATGGATTAACTTACAAAAAATAAAATGAAGCAATAAACAATATATAGGGAATTAAAAAAACGTATTTACTGTATGCAAATATGATTAGATGTATTGTCTTTTGTGAGACACGTATACATAAATCTCTTGATTAGAAAGGACATTATTGATGTCGTATCATAATTCAGTATAAAAGAAACGCCCGCTTTGTTAATTGAAAACTTTTTGGTTTATGAAATGACCGGAAAACGAAGGCTGTTCTAAAGTCAAACGAATTTAATTCAATCATTGTATGATTCTATCAAATCTAAGACTATCAAATATCTACCAAAAGATTAAAGGACTCTTCAATTCTATCAGAAGCTGGAGCGAATTATGATACTGGGATTTTATCGCATTCATTTTTTAAGATTAAATACTTCATGGGCAAAAAGTGGTGAGGTTTTGATTTATTTGTTTCTTCTGTAGAATTTTGTTTACTTTTCTGACGTTTCTTTCGTGAACTTCCGCTCTACCCGCTTCTCTTTATATCTTATCACGCCTTCATCGCTCTCTTCTTCTTCTTCTTCTTCTTCTTCTTCTTCTTCTTCTTCTTCTTCTTCTTCTTCTTCTTCTATTCTCTTTTTTATTCTGTTTTCATCTTCTTTGAGATTAAGTTTTTTCTTCAACCTTCTTCACGGAAAAAATGAATTTCTATTAAGCAAGACTTATCCTACATGTGTTTCTCACGGAATACATCTGACGAAGACCGAAGATTGGATCGGTCACCAAAGCAAATATACGATGAAGAAATATTTGTGTCCAAAAAATGTTGGACATGCTAATCCCTCTTCTCAAACTTATGCACAAAATATAAGCATTTTCGTTCGAAAAAAAAAAAAAAACAACAACAAAAAACGCGGAATTAAGAGACTATCATACATTAGTTCTGATCCTTTTGGAAAGTGTCTATCTATCAGTTTAAAAAATGTTTGTCCTATTTTGGTCTTTACCTCTGAATTAAATGGTGGGTTGAACCAGATATGTTTGTTTTCTATTATCGTTTTTTGTTTGTCTGTTTAGTTGAGAATTATATTGTAAAATGTTTTTATGGCCAGATTTTCTTAGTGCATCTTCATAGTTTTTTCTTTTCATCAAATATTGTTTTGTTTGACGAATTATTTGATAGTCTGTGTCCTATTTCTTTGTGAATGTGCCTAATTATATTTTTGGGATGTCTTGATTTTGTATTTATGTACTTTAATTTAGTGTTTGTTTTCATAGCGAGCCATTGCCAGTGTGTAAATTAAATTTCAAATCTAAATATTGTACTACATTTCTATTTGCTTCAAGACACCACTCATGGTAGAAACCTAGGTCGCGTAATAACTCGTTTATTTATAAATATACAAAAGTTCTGCAATATAATTGTATTGAACACATTTTAATACAAATGTGCACTGGTCTAATTTTATTGACAAAAAAACTAATTAAACAATATATATATATGTGTGTGTGTGTGTGTGTGTGTGTGTGTGTGTGTGTGTGTGTGTGTGTGTGTGTGTGTGTATGTATATCTTCTGTCACGTTCATGGAGAAAGCGACAATAGTGAAACAGCGTCGGCTCAATTAATTCTCTGTACTATTAGTCATTAAAATTTAGATTTAGTTATGATAGCTCTGGCCGAGTGTTTGTTGTTTAACCTTATTATTTTAATTTTTTTAACTTAGAACCTTATTACATTATGTTTTTGCAATATATATATTAATTAGTACGTTGGAACACGTGAAATCTACATATTCTAACTTAATAATAATAATAAGTATTCATTACTTTATTTTTATATTGAGCACCTTTTTAAATTAATGTTTTGAACCTTTCAATTTTATTCGTCGTTCTAATTCATTTGGATATATATATATATATATATATATATATATATATATATATATATATATATACTTCCGAGTCAGCAATCACTGAACACTTGATAAGTAGCAGAAATTGTGTAACCGGCTTCAGTGTGGACCAGTGCACTCTGTTTTTTGATTCAGGCGTTGGAGTCGCTATACATTAAAACTAGGACCCCGTCTCTCTGTAAACGGAGAGATTGTGTGATTGAACTCTACATCATCATCATGTGATTGAACTCCACATCATCATCATCATCATTTAGTGGCTGTCTCTCCCCCTCCTTCCCCCTTTGTCATGTTCAATTTTAATATTTTAAAATATTGAAGATTTAAAAAGTCCCAGTTGCCCCTGACGAAAAACGGAATTGAAACCGGTCGGTCATTTTCGTGTTTTTTATTTTTTATTCCATCATCTTTAAAAAAATGCCTGTAAGTATGAAATTAACTTTATTTTTTTTCTGTGATAAAAATTGTGTGCGTATAATAATTTATTTAAATATATAAAACAATCCTCCCTAATATTTTGCGTTTTTTTTTGTTTTTTTTTACGGCAGGGGTACGTTCGTATATGAATAAAGAGTTTCCAAATCGATGATCCATGAGATTGCAGAGACAATCACCACGCATTTTTTAGTCATTTTCATTTCCACAGATTTCAAGAGTTTTGTCATGTAATAAACAGCAATACAGACTATAGCTCATCAGTACTGATCTTGTTCCTTACTGTGTGCACAATATTTGTAGTGACTAAGGAGCCTCGACGCAAATGCTTAGCCGATTTCATTCATTTTCTTAACGCTTTTGTTTTCGTTTTTATCACTCATTTTTAAATACCCCAGACTGCGATAACAGAAGATTTGTTAAAAAATGAGAAATGTTGTAAAAATCTGAACGCAAGAAATTACGGTCAAATTTATTGTATTAAATAAATCCTTTATTTTTATTCATTTTACCCTAAGTAAGGCAATAAAGCCACTAATTCACAAGTTGCTACTGAGGGTGAAATGATATGAAAAAACAAACCATTATTAATGAGCGAGAACAATAAAAGACGAGGAATCAAAAAGAGAGCAGATAACGAGTGACAACCACGGATAATGTCAGTCGGTTAAGTGCCATACGTGATGCACGCTTGGGCGATCATGTCTCGAAAGAGACATGACTGACTGGGCAGAAGATTATCCCGCAGTAGGTTGCCATTGCTTTCTGCAGTAGACTGGTTGCCGACCAAAGCTATAGAACCCAATCTGTCCTGTTATTTAACCCATAACTGAAAGGAATAGACGGATTAATACATTTCCCAAGGGTATTTGCGCGTAAGTGAATGCAATGAATTCGCCCCCCCCCCCCGATTTCTCGTTCCGAGCCGATATCCAATGCTCCACAACGCACATCTGGTGTCCGCCATGTCTAGATTTACGGCTTAGTCGATTTCATTAATTTTCTCAGCGCCTTCGTTTACATTTTTGTCGCTATTGTTTTGAAACGTCCCACATTATGGTATCAATAGACTTGGTAAGAAAGGTAAAAAGTTGTAAGAGCCTGGACGCAAATTTATCGTGAATGATTCTGAAATTAGTATACTTTCTATACATTTAAGCCCTAGTAAATTACTGTCTTTTAATTACACCTGCATTTATTAAGTACTAGCTGTATATCACGGCGTTGCTTGTTTTTTTTTTTTTAGTGGTTCGAAATCTAGTTGAATTCCTTGCATTCACTTACGCACAAATACCCTTGGGAACGTTATTGATCCGTCTCTTCCCTCCAGTTATGGGTTAAATAACAGGACAGATTGGGTTCTATAGCCTTGGTCGGCAACTAGTCTACCGCAGAAAGCGATGGCAACCTACTGCGGGATAAGTATGGCACTGATCTGACTATGTTGAAATGGTAAGGTCAAGTGCTTATTTAAAAGCTGCAGTATCAGGTTGCCGTGACGCGTAAGTTAAAAAATGCGAAGTAGGTATTGATTTTTGTTTTATTTGTAAAACAGGATTGATGCTTGGTCAGTCAATGGAAAGAACGAGGAGTGGGCCTTATGAGAGCCTGTAATGTGATGCAATGATGTTGTGACGCAGAAGTAATGGATGCATTGTCCCTGCAATATTTGAGGTATTTGCACCTTGTAGAAAACCTGAAATTGTTATAACATACGATAAGGTAGAAGTTACAAAACATACCCAGTTTTTGTTGGAATGCAACTCAGCGTTTTGGAGAAATAAACTATCGCAAAAAGCGACATTTTCCATTAATTTCTGACTCACTCTATGTGTGAACTGAAATTTTTGTTAGCATATCAAGACAACGGATTTTGATCTACCAGTGATTTTGGTTGAGGTTGAATGAAGCGTCTTTGAGAAATGCATAAAAGTGTGCAAAAGACAACCTGAAATTATGATTGCCGCTGATGTTTAACGAACTCTGTGCAAAAATGTTTGTATACATCAAAGTTTCGGAGCTTGATCTACAAGTTACTCAATTTTGCTTGAATTCGCATTAGGGTTCTCGGAGGAGAAGGGTTCTTAAATTCTAAGCGTTTCTCTAATTTCTGCTGTACCCTGTAAATCGATTCGAAAAGACTTTTGCGTACATCAAATGTTCATGTCATGATTTGACTGTCAATGTGTCTTTTTGGTCAAGAGAAGGTGCGAGATTTTGAGGGCTAAACGTATCGTTTAAATGTTATCTAATTGCTTTTTTGTGGACAAAAAAGCAATTTATTTCTTTTGTCTCAACCATCGCCAGTTTAGCTGAGCTAGTCCGTCAATTACCCACAGATTTTCGACTTCTTAGACATCAGATCTGCATCGTGTTTAAGACTAATCTGATTAAGCCAGATTATCCAAATAAATGCCCGGTAGTTACTCTACATTTAACCATTGTTTTTGTCTTGATTTCACACAATCTCTTCTCCAGTGACTCTTAAGCAGTTAAAATCAATCGAGACACGATTGCCTTGAAACCAGAGAAAATAGATTAGTAAAGCATTCTTCACAACTGTTTCACGATGCATATCATAATTAACAATTGTGCTCTCTTCTAGGGTTGTTCAGGTTCATATGCATTTTTAGTTGCTAATTTATGCTGGTTGGGTGATTGGAGGAAGTGTGTATATAAATAAGCTAAGAATATCTATGCTCATGACCTATTGATTGCGGAAATCCATAGACACAGGTACACACACACACACACACACACACACACACACACACACACACGCGTGCGCACGTACAAACACACACACACACACATAGATATATGTCAGTGTGTGTTTGTGATTTTATTCATTTCAAACATGAATAAACATTAAAGTGTGTTTCGGATTATCGTTTTTTGAAAGATGTTTATTTTCCCAATTATGTGTAAACCAGATGGTGTAGCATGTTATTGTAAAATCAAATGATATTGTTCTTTTTTCACGTTTCCCCTAAACTGAACCCAATCTTCAGTCGCCTTTCCCTAAAAACACCCCAAATCATAACAGGACCACCCCATGCTTAACTGTTTCAATCACACATTTGTCATTCAGTCTTTCTCCGAGTTTCCTTTACACATACACTCTCCTCTTTCTACATAAACGTTCATATTTGGACTCCCCTCAGCCCCGCTGACCTGAGTTGATTTCTAACAGTTGAGACACACTGGTTGATGTTGAGATAAATTAAATTATGTCACCATTTTCTTTTGTAATAAATATTGCATGCCATGTCTAGAAATCTTCTTGGCAATTTGTCTTTGAGATTAGTCTTCCTTGAATAAAATTTAACTGCCTTGCTTTTGCCATTCTGTGCGCATTACTTCAAAATTAAAAAATGTGTATATGAAAATATTGTTGTCATGGCACAATCTAATTTCGTTAAACAGAGACAGCTGCATTTTGTTTATAACATTAGTCAGTGCTGAGTTAACATGTAGCGCCTAATTAAACATTTAACTTGAAATTGTTGCTAATCTCCAAAAGTCTACCAAAGGGTTAATGGTAAAAAAAAAATAATGTTTCTCATACAAATTGATCAAAAAGTATTGTGATCTGATAAATCCAAATTTTAAAAAATTGGTCGTAAGGGAAGCGAAGCTGTAATTATTTAAATAGGCTGTAGTTCTTCAAATTTCATATTTTACTTAAATAAAATACAAGCATATCTCATTTTAAGGTACTTTTAATGTAATACAGAGTAGCCCCAAATATTTTGCCTATATATATATATATATATATATATATATATATATATATATACTATAGTCATCCGCAGACAGATCTGTTTCGCTGTATCACAGCTCATCAGTACGGTTAGACTCCGATCGCTTCCTAACCCAGGATTGAAACCCGACCGAATCGGCGTCAGTCGGATACAAACAGTAAAAAAAAAGTTACTGGTTAGACCAGTAAACGGTTATTTAAAAAGTGTCCAGTGCACAATGCAAAGAACTGAATATGCAGAGCTAAATATATATTAAAGAATGAAATGTTTACCCCTTACTTGCTGTTCATATTTCAAAGGTTTCATCAGGCTCTAAAGACCCTTACAGACTTATGAGACTTAAATGGTTGAAACCTGGGTAGCAATTAAGTGGTAAACATTTCGTTCTTTAATATATATATACTAGCAGTATAGCCTGGCGTTGCTCGGGTGTAATGAAAGCTTTAAAACTAATCCATGGCCCTGGAGCTCAGACTCTTTGGACGTTGGCACCAAAGACTAAAAAGCAATAGTTGTTTCCAGTTAAAGCTAAACCGTAGACTGAAAGAAAAATGAATGGATGTAAGTCAAATTTTGATTTCCTGGTATAGATATCAAATAAGTTTTTTTCGTCGTAAACTGAATTTTGAAGGCTAAATTGCCATGAAAATACTTGTAGAAGAGACAGAGAGAAGCCACGTTACCCCGTTGAAAAAGTGACTGAAGTTGAGATTCCGAGGTGAATAACAGGAGTACCAGACTAGATATGGCAACAGTATTCAATGCACAGATGAAGGGATAATTCTTCTTCTTCTATGTGCCCTGTCCCTCCAGGACGTAGGCGATCATGTATTTCCACGTCTCCCTATCCCTGGTTGCTCTTAGCACGCCTTCTTCTGTTACCCCATGCAACCCTCGATCCGTCATCCACCTGATTAGGTCCTTCAAATATGTTATCCGTTGCTTTCCCCTGTCTCTTTTTCCCTGTATCCGGTCTGTTAGCATCAGGTTCTCTAAGCCCTCCTTCCTCATTGCATGTCTCAAGAACTTCAGTTGTCTCTTCCTGATGCTCAATGTCAATTTTCTTTTTGTTCCCATCATTTCTAGCACCTCATCATTGCTCACATGCTCGATCTATGATATCCGCAGCATCCTTCTGTAGAACCACATTTCAGCTGCTTCAAGTTTTTCCTTTATTTTTGATGATATTGTCCAGCATTCACTGTCATATTGAAGAACGGACAGCACGTAGCAATCCAGTACTCTCTTCCTTGTTTCTAGCGAGATTGTCCTGTTTCTTAATACTTTACTCAACTTCTGGAATGCTTCCTTCGCCATGCCAATTCGCCTTCGGATCTCTGTGTCGCACTTTCCGTCTTCTGTTATAACACTTCCCAGGTATTTAAATTTTTGTACCTGCTTGATTCTAGTATCCCCGACCTGTATTTGGCATATTGGGCTGCCCTTTTTACTGATGACCATGCATTTGGTTTTCTTGCAGTTTATTTGTAGTCCTTTCTTGCCACTATCTTCAGCTACCTTCTGTAGGATGTCTTGTAGTTTCCTTTCTGTTTCTGCTATCAGCACTGTATCATCTGCGTACCTTATTTTGTTTAAATTCTGGCCTTCGATGACAAATCCAGAATTGTAAATTGCTAGAATAGAAGAATAAGAGAATGAGAATATAACTAGTATCATTACCATTGGCGGCTCGTCGCTAAAATTAGTGGGGGTGCTGCTTCACAAAATGTTTACGTATTGTTTTAATATTGGATAAAACGAAACAAACACAGAAAAAGAAAATTTATACATAAACCTGATAAAAACCTAAACGAAAAACTCATTTTTAAGTGTGACCTTCTAATCGGGAATCAGTTACACTGCAGTTTCGCGACGCTGAATTCTGTAAAAAACAAAATTTATAATTTCACCGTGGGAATTCTGCAACTTAAAGATGTTTGCTTAGCGACTTAAATAAAATATTGCTATAACAATCCTCAATATCAATACCGTCCATTCTTTAAAGAAGTAAGAGGGTACAATTGAAAAGATTCGGAATTAAAAAGATTTTCCATATCACTGAAGCAGACGTTAAATGCGTGAATGAATCATCGCCTTTTCTATCATCCATCTCGTTTTACTTCTTTCTTTTTTTCTTTTTTATGCATGTTTTCGTTTTTTCGCTGAAGCTACACAGCTTCATTGATATATCTTTCCCATCAATCCTAGTATGGTTCATTAATTATATGAGGTAAAGGCAACTTATTAACTTACTGACTAACGGCGTAAACAAACAGAATTGTAATATGACGGCTGGTAATCGTAATGTTAAGATTAGCTGTTTCCTTATAAGGAAATATTCGGCATTCATTGACCCAACTGTTAGTGTTACCGTTGGTTGAAATACATAAAATTTTTCCCTTAAAACAGTTTTTTCAGGAAAATGGGTCCACAAGTTTCAAGTTCATTAACTGTAATCCCTTTTTTGTGGGTTTCTTCACTGAAATTTTCTTGTAGTTAGTGTGGGAAGTTTTGATTATATCGTTATTTCCTCTTCGAGTTGCAATTACAATCCATTTTTACTGTTGCTGCTCTTGGAAATCCCCAAGTGTTGTGTTTTCCGTTATATGTTAAAGTCCTTTGTTTGTGATTCTGTGAGATCTGATGAAGAGCTGCGGAGTTCATTCGTTTGTAGCCATTTTGAATCATTCAGGCGCATAACTGTATGCAATAACCGATGAAATAAAAATCTACTCGACCACCTTTCTTTTATAATAATACTTTCTAAAATAAAATTGTTACTCATCTTAACTAGTAGAGTTCTAAGATCTTATGTAATATCAGTCTTCTGCAGCAATAAATAAGGGTAAGTTTTTTTTTAAGGATGAAGAAGGGAATTGAGCAAACAGAAATATGGTTCTACAGGAAGTGGTTGCGTATTCCATTGGATTGAACATGAGAGTAAAGGCACTGTTTATATAAAAAAAGAAACAAAACAACACTTGAATCCAGAAGAGAGAAAAAGAGAAAGAGAGAGCTGTTTTTTTTTTTTTTTTTTTACACAACGAGAAAAGAATGTTTGGGTGATTAGAGACTCACTTGAGACATAATGAAGACAGCCCTCCCCCGAAAATACTGGGTATCAAAAGAGAATGACCTAAATCCAAAAATAAAATGGAAGCTGATAGGCACGGCACATACTCTTAATAGCCTAGGTGATAGACGTAATCTATGTTTAACAAAAAAAATATATAAGATTTTGAAATTTCAATATCAGAACGTACTTCCGAATAAACATAAAAGAATCATTAGCATGTGTCGTCACTGTAATAAATTTCAATTTCAATAATTATCCCCCTTTTCTATTCATTCATTATTATCCTTTTACATAAATTAAATTTTAATTTGATGAATCCGATAAATAAATATATATGTGTGATGGGTGCAGAAAAATTGAAAAAGGCGACTAGTGTATTTCTGACTGATAACGCTTTAGGTGCGTTTCGGTGAAGGATGTGCGTTGTGGTGCAGTGGATATCGACTCGGAACGTCAAATTCCAGCTGATTTCCGTGCATTCACTTACACACAAATACCCTTGGGAAAATTATTAATCCGTCTCTTCCTTCCAGTTATAAGTTAAATAATACGACAGATTGGGTTCTATAGCCTTGTTCGGCAACCAGTCTACCGCAGAAAGCAATGGCAACCTACTGCGGGATAATCTTCTGCCCAGTCAGTCATGTTTCTTTCGTAGCATGATCGACCAAAGCGTGTATCACGTATGGCACTTAATTGACTGAACGCTTTTTAGGCAAGCAGTCTTCCAAGTATTTACTATCGAGAAACGAATCATTCATTGTAAATTAAATGTTAAAAAAGCTTATCTCCCGATTTGAGGGTTCGCAGTTGATCAGGGTAACCCCCCCCCACACACACACACACACACAAATACATATTGGGAAAAAAGTTTTCGTATGACGAGTTTCGTACTTTAGGATTTTATTGAACTAAAAGTGTGTTTTACGTTGTTGCGACTATACAAGCGGGCAAAGGAGAAGGGAAACGCTGAAAAATTATAAATTTAAATTTTAAAAAAAAAATATACGTTTTAGATCACCGATTTCATCTAGTATTATTTTTCTTTTTGTTTATTTTTCCACCACTTCGTTCTTAAATATTTCACATTGCGATCATCTAATATCTGCAAGAAAAGTGAATCGTTTTAAGAACCTGACCTAAATTTGCTGTGGATGATTTAGCTATTATAGTACGTTCTATATATGTATATTTAGCTATTATAGTACGTTCTATATATGTATATTTAGCTATTATAGTACGTTCTATATATGTGGTATGTATTGCTTTCTCTTTTAATTAGGATAGCATTTTTTAAATCCAAATTGTGATCAGACTCATTACGGTGAGCCACTAATGTAGTTTGTGTGTTGTTTTGTAAAATGTCCCTTTTGTATTCATATAATATTGTATTTAAATTCTTTGACATTTCTCCTATGTTTTCTTGTGTAGCGTTCCTGACTCCAGTATTAATAACTACACCTGAGCCATATTCAACACGCACACCCACATGACAAACCATAAATTTGATACGCACACATACACGCACAGCATTCTTATTTCACCTACTGCTATCTTGAGAAATTAAAATACCCTGTAGAATTCACACACACACACACACACACACACACACACACACACACACACACACACACACACACACACAAATTAGCGCCACAAGACAAAAGAATATACACGTCTACCATCCGCCCGAATGTGCGTTGTGGTACAGTGGATATCGGCTCGGAACGAGAAATCGGAAGAGCCGAGTTCGAATTCCAGTTGAATCCATTGTATTCACTTACGCGCAAATACCCTTGGGAAAAGTATTAATCCGTCTCTTCCTTCCAGTTATGGGTTAAATAGCAGGACAGATTGGGTTCTATAGCTTTGGTCGGCAACCAGTCTACTGCAGAAAGCAATGGAAAACTACTCCGGGATAATCTTCTGCCCAGTCAGTCATGGTTCTTTCGAGACATGATCGCCCAAGCGTGTATCACGTATGGCACTTAACTGACTGACCATCCGCCCATACATTGAATACTGCTGTCAGTATTTGGTCGGGCGCCCCCTGCTCTTCATCCTAGGGTTCTCGACAAAATCCAAATGAGAATTTGCAATGTAATCATTTCATTTCTCGCACTTACTGATGGTGGCACTCCCTTCTGTATACTTGCTTGCCTGACAGCTACAATCTTCAAGAGTTTAAATGCAACGTCAATTGCCATCTCTTATCTCCTTGACTTCCATCCTTTTCCCGACACCCGCTGTATCTTGTTCTTGTTTTTTTTCCGCTCAAGCAGCTCTTTTCACACCAATGTTTCTTTCCTTCTCTTACCCATTCTCCGACACCCACTGTGATTTGTTCCCCTTTCACTTCACTCTCCTCTTATGTAACCCCCTGTACACTCGTGGCAGTAATGCCTTGATTTGGTTGAAACGATTATATAAAAATATTTACCTGACCAATGAAAAGCAAACAAAACAAACTTCAAACTACCGGAATCTTGAACTCATTTTTCTCCCAAATACCTATGAAACATGTTAAATTTATAGACATTTCCCATGTGTTTCTAATTCTATTATTCAGTCTAATTCTAATTCCTTATTCTATTATTCCATTGAATTCTAGTTCCTTATTCTATTATTCCGTCAAATTCTACTTCTTTATTCTATTATTCCTTCAAATTCTAATTCCTTATTCTATTATTCCATCGAATTCTAGTTCCTTATTCTATTATTCCTTCAAATTATAGTTCCTTATTCTATTATTCCGTCTAATTCTAATTCCTTATTCTATTATTCCATCGAATTCCAGTTCCTTATTCTATTATTCCGTCGAATTCCAATTCCTTATTACTCCATCGAATTCTAGTCCTTATTCTATTATTCCGTCGAATTCTAGTTCCTTATTCTATTATTCCATCGAGTTTTAGTTCCTTGTTCTATTATTCCGTCGAATTCTAGCTCCTTATTCTATTATTCCGTCAAATTCTAGTTCCTTATTCTTTTATCCTGTCGAATTCTAGTTCCATATTCTATTATTCCGTCGAATTCTAGTTCCTTATTCTATTATTCTGTCGAATTCTAATCCATATTCGTTCTACTTTTTATTAATTTTCGATCCCGGTTCATATATTTATTTACATTCTAATAGACACGCAAACAAATAAGTAAAAATATTTCTGAAAGAAAAAAGGATATACTTTTAAGCTAGAATTGATATTTTAAATCTATCAGATGTGTAACTTTGACCAACATTTCATTGTCAGTATAAATTCTTTTGTGAAAATATTTGTATAACAAACGTTGACATCGAGTATTAAGAGGGTTTGGATTTTGCTATTCCTTAATATATATAACTGTTATATTAAAATGTGTTCAATACATATACAAAAAAAAAAATGAAAATTTGACATGCTGAGCATTTAAATATTAAAATTAGGAAGATCAGCCGATTACGTTGCCATTGTTTCAACCTTTCGGTATCGTCAGGAACTGACTACCAAACGCAATGACCTGCCTTTTGGTGGGTCTGTGGGATCGATTAAGACAAGCTTTGACATACTAAGACAAGTTTTGACATGCTAAGACAAGCTTTGTACACAGTTATCGCGTAAACGTGTGCTGGGGTAATTTTTGACCAGTGGCCCAAGCATACGCGCTCGGGTTCCCCAGCTAAAAAACCGACCTTGTATCACAACTCGCTTCAGTGAGAAGCAGGGGAAATAAAAACTGATTTCCTAACGATTTATTTTGAACGCACAACAGAAAGTTGAACACGCATAACAGGAAGTTTTAAATAAGGGGTGGACTGAGTCAGAACTGCATTTACTTACGCGCTAATACCCTTGGAAAAGGTATTAATCCGTCCCTTCCCTCCAGTTATGGGTTAAATAACAGGACAGATTGAGTTCTATAGCCATGGCTGGCAAACAGTCTACCGCGGCATTTATTGGCAACCTGTTGCAAGATAACTAAAATGCCTGAGGTTTATACAGGGTAGAACTTGGGACCCTGCCCTTAAGCAAATCCCAACGAATCTTTCTCCATCACTTGGAAGTAGGCCGGCTCAACCCGACCAGGGTGAGTGCCGAAACAGGTACAGGTACAGGTAAATATTATTGGGCATACACTTATCCGCGTTTTGTACGAACACAAAATGTACTTTTTAATGTGTATACATGGTGGCATTATTTCAGATAATTCATTTAGTAACCTTTCTCGTTTTGGAAATGATACTATAGGCAACTTTTCATTCCCAAATAGGATACTTATTCTATATTAGTAGGCCTTTTGACCAAATGAAAACATGGTGAGTAGGATTTTAAGATGAAGCTTAAATAAAAGTGAAACATCTTAAATTAATAAGCATATTCTAATTTGTTTTCGTGTCAACATTCTGTCGGATTTAATCCATAATTGGTTTCAAAATATATATATATAGGAGCCTCCAAATAAAAGCGATAACTAACATAAAATGATTTTTTTAATTATGGAAAATATTTCTTGAAGCTTTTATTTTAGTTCTTTCAAGCGGAGAGATTAAATTTAATATTTCCAATGAACAAAATACTATGCTGTATTTCAAAATTAATTTCAACTGCTTGGAAGAAATTGTTTTTGAAATTTCTAAAATTTTTGCTTTTGGCACTATTTTTAGTAAAGTGTTATAAAAATATAGATATCTTTATTAAAAAATCTTCCAAAGATAAAAATACCTTTCTGAAATCTTATTTGATTAATATTAACTGATTTAAAGTGTCATAAATCTTATTTGAAACAGCTATTTTTTAAGTCTAAACTATCAGATAAATGCTTTTTCCCCTGGATGGTAGTTTATTTATTGAGGCTGATAGTTTTTTAACACCTACATGAGAGCCAATGAATGATAGATTATGTAAGGTTATTCTACGGAGGTTTAAACTTAAAAAAATAATTGAGGAATATAGCGGGAACACCTTTTAAGTACTCTGTAATCTTAAAAATTCAAGAAAATATTCTCCGGATTTATTAAATTTAAGAGAATTTTGGCTCTAAATTTACTATTGGTCTCGCTCTTGTTTTCTGATAGTGTCGTGTACTGGCGACTATATCTATGATTTTACACATAGAAAAAATAATTCAAAATTCTGTAAAAAAGTATTCCGGGGAGTAAGATTGTTATAAGTTTTATGATATATGATTAGTAAATATAGTTTTATCTAATAACAATATTTCCTAAGAGTTACAACACTGAAACTGAATTTTAAAAGATTTTAAAAAAACTATAAATTATTTTGATTCTAATTAAAAAAGAATGAAAACAAATTTTGTACATTCATCAAAAATATGTTTTAGACAGTATTTTCTTTAATGTATATTATTTATAAAGCAATTAGAAGCTTCTGTAAGGGTGGGACCTAATTGCTAGTCTAGTAGCTCGAGTAAATTCATGCAGAGGGGGCACCGGGGAGCTAAATTCGTCGGAGCAGAAGCCGATTAAATTAAATTAAATTCTTTAAAAAAATCCGGTTTTTAATAACTAGAGTCACTAAAAATTATTATATTAAATTTCTCAAATGAGCATAAAATTAAGTAGGGGTTGATACTCATGTATCAGATATAAATTCCAGGTTCACATTGCATTTTTTAAACTAAGTATTTTGCTTCTTTTCCTTATTGTGGGAAGAAAAAACTTGTTTCCCGTACTTTCCACTTTTAAATGTTTTTTTTTTAACTACTTTGCTATTTTTATGATAATAACCACTAAAGATGTTAGCTATTTTGGAAAACCCCTGCAGCAATCCAGACATATTTGTCCTTTCTTCACTGGCCAGTGTTTTCCTATCTTGATAACAATGGCAAATTCCACTAAGAACACACACTGTAGGCAGTGTTACACAGTGCAGACTATTTGAAATCGGCAATGCCAGTGATCTCCGCTACAATTGTGCAAGTGGGAGATCCTGTTTCCTCAAAGGATAGTTGAAATTTCATTATCAGCGTTCTTAACCTTAAACGAAAGGATAGTTTCATGTCAACGTATCATTTTCATGAGTGTCCACACACACACACACACACACACACACACACACACACACACACATATATATATATATATATATATATATATATATATATATATATATAAATTCCATATATATATATATAAACTTTGAAGATCAAATATGGACCGGAATCCGACACGATGATAACATATGAACAAAATTTAAAATTTCAGTTTCTGTCGTTTTTGTTTTTTCTCAATATCTGACGAAGCTTTAATAAAAGTGAAACATATTAGATTGATATCAGCCAGTTAAGTGCCATACGTGATACACGCTTTGGACTGACTGGGCAGAAGTTTATCCCGCAGTAGGTTGCCATTGCTTTCTGCGGTTAGACTGGTTGCCAGCCAAAGCTATACAAGCCAATCTGTCGTATTATTTATCCCATAACTGGAGGGATAAAGGGTGCGTAAGTGAATGCGAGGAATTCAACTGGAATTCGAACTCGGCTTCCCGATTTGTCGTTCCGAGTCGATATCCTCTGTACCACAAGTTCTTTATCTTAACATGTATGTTAAGGATGCGATGGATAAATCGTTGTCATTTTAAATTTTTAATTTCGTACGTACGAGTTAGTTTGTTTTTGATTTTGTCGACTGCCTAGTATAGTCGGGTCAGTTGAGCACCGTCTCTGAGAACAAGAGCACCATGATCCAATTTACCCCGCCAGAAATTTGGAAATGGCATACTGGCATTCGCGCCTGAAGCTCCAATACGAACATTTCGGAATGTTTGGGTATTAATTTGAGAACAGGGCAAAGGATTTGGAAAGATTTGGATGAGTCTGATGGTGATTACGAATGTACGGCAGCTCGGAAAATTCACTCTGATCGTTCTGATAAGAAAAATATCGAATTTGTTGGTGAGCGCCTCAGACTCAACACAGAGTCCTATATCAAGTATTATGAAGCTATAGTACTGCCTTGAGTCAAGAGGGCGGCTGTTGGAAGACCCTATGCCTGGCAATAGGACTCTGCACCATGCCACACAAGCAGGAGAACTCAGTCATGGCTGTCAGACAATTTTGGCGACCATATCACACCTTACATCTGGCCACCTAACACCCCACATTGCTATCTCCTTCATTATTTTGTACTTTGTACCCATTTATCGCGTCAGGAGATGCAGGAGATTCCGAAGTCGTCTGGAGGCCGTAGTTAAAACCAATGGCGATTTTATTGAATAAATTTACTCCTTAGTATTTACTCTAAATCGGGGAGCCGAGTTCGAACTCCAGTTGAATTCATTGCATTCACTTACGCACAAATACCCTTGGGACAGGTATTAATCCGTCTCTTCCTTCCAGTTATAGGTTAAATAATACGACAGATTGGGTTCTATAGACTTGGCTGGCAACCAGTCTACCACGGAAAGCAATAGGAACCTACTGCGGGATAATCTTCTGCCCAGTCAGTCATTTCTCTTTCGAGACATGATCGCCCAAAGCGTGTATTGCGTATGGCACTTAACCAACTGACACAGTATTTGTGTCATTTTGGCAAATAAATCTGTTAAAATTCGATGTCGGTGTTATTTTCATTATTTTTATAATTTAGACGACGATTTATTTATTGCACCCTGTATATATAAATTCCTTCAAACCCTCTAGTTTGATGTAAATGTCCCCCAGTGATTTTCCCCACTTTTAGTGACATCTTAATAATGTCTTTAACCTTCAAACGGTGGGAATTATCAACTGATATTTCTCTGGGAATCAGGATCAGCAGGTATGATCAGTTGATAACTTACGGGGTTCATTTATTGACTACTTAAGTCGAAGTGACTAATTGGCGATTCTGGGATTCATGCGGTTACTATTTACTTAAATTCATGAGGTTACGTCACCAGAATATTATTTTTTTTCTGAAAATAAAGCTGAAGGATCAAGTTAAAGACAGTATGCAAGCATTCTTCTGAAAAAAGAAATAGAAGAGAATGATAACAGTGTATAGATTGCTTCAATAACTTTTATTCTGCTAAAATTATTACAGTTAGCATTTCATTTTTTTAATAATCATATCGCATTTTGTTGCCACTGTCTTGCAGGGGGTTACATAGGAGAAAAGTTATGAGAAAGAGTGACAGGTTATAGGGAGTGTCAGGAAGTGGGTAAGAGAAGGATGAGAATACTGATGAGAGTGGAGTGGAATGGAGAAAGAAGCATGAGAGAGAAGATGCAAGTCATTGAGATAGGAGATGACTATTAACTTTACATTTAAATTCTTGGAGATTGTAGCTGTCGTGAAAGCAAGTAAATGGGAGGGAATTCCACAGGCGGGAAGTGCGAGAAAAGAAGCTGTTAGAGTAGAATTTGCGTTTACAATTTATTGGTTTCACAGTAAAAGGGTGGGACCTATTTACTAATCTTGTTGCTCGAGTAAATTCATATATGAACCAGTGAGCTAAGTTCATTGGAGCAGAAGCCGTGAAAGTATTTGTATACTTCCTTCTTTTTTATTTTTATAAGTTAATGTAATTAAAATGTTAATTGCTTTGTTTACGTTTTGTATACGTAACTCAGCATATATGAAGCTTACGAGAAAATAATCTGAGTGAAGAGTGTGCTTTCCTTAAAAACAAGGAAAAATAGAATTTGTTGCGTTGTTTTTTGTGTCCAAGTACAGTGTACAAACGAAGTTTTCTCCTATAAGTGTCCAATCTGGACCGAATGCATGGTTATTAGCAAAAAGGGCAGCGCAAAATGCCAAATACAGGCGAGGGATACTAAAATCAAGCAGGTACCAAAATTTAAGAACATTTCCCAGGTATTTAATACATGAGAAGTGTTCTAACAGAAGACGGGGAGTGCGACACAGAGATCCGAAGGCAAATTGGCATGGCGAAAGTAGCATTCCAGAAGTTGAGTAAAGTATTAAGAAACAGAAAAATTTCACTAGAAACAAAGAGGAGAGTACTTGATTGCTATGTGATGTCAGTTCTTCAACATGGCAGTGAATACTGGACAATATCATGGAAGATGAAGGAAAAACTTGAGGTAACTGAAATGTGGTTCTACAGAAGGATGCACTGGATATCATGGATCGAGCATTTGAGCAATGATAAGGTTTTCGAAAGGATGGAAACGAAATAAAATTAATACTGAGTATCAGGAAGAGACAGTTAAAGTTCCTGGGACATGCAATGAGGAAGGAGGGCTTGAAGAATCTAATACTAACAGGCCAGATAGATGGGAAAAGAAACAGGGGAAAGCAGCGGATAACATATTTTGAAGCACTTGATCAGGTGTATGACGGAACGAGGTGTAACAGGAGAAAGCGTGCTAAGAGCCACCAGGGATTGGGAGATGTGGAAAGCCCTGATCGCCTACATCCTGAAAGGACAGGGCACACAGAAGAAAAAGAAGAAAGTATTTTTATTTTTTACTAAGATTTCTCGAATGCGAAAGCCGATAGATATAATACTGACTGTTTCATAAATTTTCGTCATATGTAAAGAAAATGAAAACATCAAGAAAAGGCAGTTCAAATTTCTGGGACACGTAATGAGGAAAGAAGGCTTCGAAAACCTGATACTCACATGGCAGATTGAGGGTAAGTGGGACAGCAACGCGTAACGTACTTAATGAGCTTGAGCAAATGGATGGTAGAACAGAGTTTGGGAGAAATAACAATTATTAAGAGCTACAACTAATAGGAAGATGTGGAGGGCTGTGATCGTCAGAAAGGCCACGCTAGATAAAAGAAGATCTTGTCAGCTGCTCCAAAGCTATCATTAGTTTAATCAAAGGCTATAAAAAGACTTGAATCCCTATTCAATTTACTGGTAGAGTTAGGAGGCCACTAGAAATAAATTTCTCGCTATATATTTCGTCAACAGCTACGCGGCAGTCATTGTCTTCATTAAATATTAGAAACTGACTTGAAACGTATAAAATTTAGTGGTAAAGTAAGAAAAACTAGGAGAAATAAAATTTTTTTGCTATGTATTTCGTCAGTAGCCCCAAGGCAACCATTCTTTTCATCAAAAGCTATGAAAATATTTCAATCCCTCTCCCATAAATTTCTAGCAATATATCTTGTCAGCTGCTCCAGGTTAGTAACTGTTTTCGTCAAAGGCTACAAACTGACTTGGACACTATCAATTTTACTGGTAGAATTAAAGACTCAAGAGAAACATTTTCCGTCATATATCCCGTCAGTAGCTCCAATGCAATCACTCTTTACATCATAGGCTACGAACCGATTTGAATCACTCTCAGATTTATGGCTAGAGTAAGATTGATCAAATGATTGACTCAATTTTTACGGTATATCACCTCTTTACAGGTTATTTAAATAATTTTTAGATTGTACTTCTTCTTCTATGTGCCTTGTCCTTTCACTGCGTAGGCGATCATTGCCTTCCATGTCTCCCTATTCATGGTGGCTTTGAGCACACTTTCTCCTGTAACCCGACGCAAACCCATTCTGTCATCCACCTGCTCAGGCCCTTCAAATTTGTTCTCCGCTGCTTTCCTCTGTCTCTTTTTCCCTCTATCTGGCCTGTTAGTATGAGGTTCTCCAAGCCTTCCTTCCTTATTGCGTGTCACAGGAACTTTAGCTATCTCTTCCTGATGCTCAATATTAATTTCCTTTTTGTTTCCATTCTTTCTAAAACCTCATCAGTGCTAACATGTACGGTCCATGATATCCGCAGCATCCTTCTGTAGAACCACCTTTCAGTTGCTTCAAGTTTTTCCTTTATCTTTGATGATATTGTCCAGCATTCACTGCCATATTAAAGAACTGACAGATTATACTAAAAGTTTGATAATAATGATTTATTGATATAAGAGTTAATAATTCACTCATAGATGGGGTGGGGAAGATTTGGGTTCATACCTTTCCAAGTGGTATTTGCTCGAAAGTGAATATTAACAAACGCTGCTGGAATTGGAATGTGGCTCTTTGATTTCCAATTCCGAACCATCATCCATTACACCATCCGCACAGCACCTGGTACTCCCAAGCGGTCACCAAGCGGTACGGACTAGACTCAAAGTTTCATAACTCTGGTGATTGTACGAGGACAACATAATATGACCGCAAATTTAATAGAGTAAGAAGACCAAAGAGAAAGAAAGTTTTCGCTACATATGTCGTCAGCTGTTACAGGACAATCACTGTTTTTTTTTTTTGTTTTTTTGTTTTTTATCAAAGTCAGCGAACTCAAAATGATTCAATGTAACTGATTAAATGTCAGCATAAGAAGACACAAGTGAAATAATGTTAATCTTGGAATTATTTCGAACATTTGTTCTCATCTTGGTTGGTATAGATGTTATAATAGACACAACGTTTCGGTCAAGTACCCTCTAACCATCATCAAGTGTCCCTAGATTGGCTGATATTGATTATTGTGAAATATCCTGTGAAATCCCATCGAAGGGATGTGGCTTCCCTTTGTTTGTTCTATAAATACTTTCCTACTCCAACGAACTTAAGTCACTGGTGCCTCTGCAACAGGTGTTTACTCGTGCACCCAGATTGGCAACTGGGTCTCACCCATTCACAGTTAGATCAACCAAACGCAGACGACAGTTCTACTCCTGCAGCTTTTGTTCTCGCACTTCTCGCCTGTGGAACTCGCTTCCTTATTCTTGCTTTCCTGACGGTTACAACCTCCAGGAATTTAAATGCAAGGTCAATACTCATCTCTTAACAACTTGACCCTATTTCTTTCTTCACCACCCTGTATATCCTTTCCTTTTTCTCCACCTCTGCAACTGTCATCACACCTGTATTCCCTTCCTTCTCTTGCTCCTTTCTAATTGGATCGTCACTTCTCTTCACTCTCTTCTAATTGTTTTACTCTTATGTAGCCCCCTGCACATCAGTGGCGTTACTGCCTTGCTCAGAGTGATATGATCAAAAAAATCCAGTTATTGTTCTTTCATGCTGGATTTAGTTCGTCACAACCAGATCCAAGGATTGAACTATGTATACTAATACATGTAGAGCAAACTACTATATTTACTACGCTACCGTCCCGAATGACTTAAGAGGGTGTATTTTTGGAGCCTTTTATATTCAGTGTCAGATGGATTTTTGACAACTAGATTATGTTAGGGAGTTCATGCCCCTTGCCATACTTTGTATTTATTTCTGAGATGAGTAATTTTCAATAATCTTGGAATTATTTCGAACTTTTGTTCTCATCTTGTTTGATATAGATATAATGTTCTCTCTTTATATCTTGTCAGCTGCTCCAAAATAATCAGGGTTTTCATTGTCTTCAATAAATGCTATAAAATATATTGATTACCTATTTATTTGACAGCTTAGTGTAAGAAAACTCACTAAAAAGAAAGTTCTCGCCATATATTTTGTTAACAGCTTTAATATAATTTTTGTGTAAATTGTTCTTAATTATCAAATTTAGGTTTGGTATATTAGGGTTTTGGTTATATGTAGGAATTCTAAGACCGGCCATGTTTGTTTTTTATTTTATTGTTCTCTCTCCCTCCCTTGCTAACTGGACACATGGCTTTGAGGTGATCCCCCCCATCACACTACTGTCTGTTACTGCTTACTTAAGGTAACTTAAACTTTCCAGAACTGAATAGAAGAAACAAAATGAAGATAATTTTTGAAATGTTCTTAACTTTTTTCTGTCAGTCAGCCTGCAACTTGGTAAGTTTAGCCAGTGTGATTTTATTTTTTGAATTATTTATTTATTTATTTATTTATTTATTTTTATTTGTATTTTTTTTTTTTTTTTCGGTTCTTATTTTTCTGCCTAATTTTTGTGTAAATTGTTCTTAATTATCAAATTTAGGTTTGGACGGGCGTGATGTGGGTTCCCTGTGCCTCTTCTACAAGTACTTTCATGGCTTCTGCTCCGATGAGCTTAGATCACTGGTGCCGCCTAAGCACGAATTTACACGAGATACTAGATTAGCAACTAGGTCCCACCCTTTTACAGTTAAACAGATAAGATGTAACCGTAAATTCTACTCCAACAGCTTCTTTTCTCGCGCTTCCCGCCTGTGGAACTCCCTTCCACAAATCTGCTTTCCCGACAGTTACAATCTCCAGGTGTTTAAATGTAGGGTCAATAGACACCTCCTATCACACTAACACCCTACTATTCTCACAACACTCTCATCTACCCAACTCTCATCCTCGGTATCCTTACCCGCCTATCACCCACCCTCTGTCATTTCCTATATTTAATCATCCTTTCTCCACTCTACGTAGCCCCCTGCACAGTAGTGGCAGTGACATGCCTTGCTCGGGGTGAAACGCTTATAAAAAAAAAATACATTATTTGTTTTTATTAAAGACTACGAACTATTTTGAACTTGCATCCTGTTTAGTGGTAGAATAATATAACCCTCGAAAAAGAAATTACTCGCAATATATCTCGTCAGGTGCTTCTGGATAATCACTGATTTTATTTCGTAATGACTGAGAACTGTTTTTAATCCCTATTTGAATCACTGTTAGAGTGAGATGACACAGGAGAAAAGTTTCTCACGATATAGCTCGTCAGTTGTTTCAAAGTCGTTAACTTTTTCCTTTTTCGTTTTTCATTCAGTGTTTCTTTTTATTGCTTCAATAAATTTAATCAGTATTATTTAGCTAGTATTATTTATCTAGTATTATTCATATTTAAAAAAAAAAATGATTGAAACGAAAATCACAGCAGACAATCTTAAAAATAAATTAATTTTAGAATGTCTATCCTAAACTTCATCAAACACCATATTTCCGGCAAACGAAGTGGCATAATTTTTAAGTTACTTCCCGAATTTAAAACCATAAAAAGTATTTTTTCCAAAAAAGGTGTCAGTGTTATTCTTCGGCGAAAAATTAGCTTAGCCTGTCCCAAACACTTATACGTTCACTCGGTTCAGGGAATAAAAGGAAGTCGCTCAAGTTATCTGGGATAGCCCGGAAAACGTTATAGACACGAAATAATTTTGAAGGTTGAGAGAAAGAAATGTAAAAACATGTTAAAATACAGCTAAAAAAAAAAAAAAAAAAAATTTCAAAGAAAGAAAGACAGAAAGAAAAAAGTTGGTTGATTGGCTGGTTTGATTGCTTTTGTTTACCGACAAATCAACACCTTATGGGTTATTTAATGCCGAAATCTATATATTTTAAAAAAATATGGTTTCAACTAAATATATTTGAACAAAATTGTATGCCTTTAACTACTGATAAAATATAATGCTGGTCATTTTGCTTTAAAATTGTATTGTTGGTAATTTTACTGTAAATATGTATTGTTGGTAATTTATAATTTTTACTATAATAGTATATTTTCATAGTGTTTTATTTCTGTATTTCACTATTTACCCATAGATGGGACCCTAACAGATATTACCACCGCAAGCCAGCGTGGACCTCAGAACAACAGCAATTAAGAAATTTTTCCATGTTCCTCAAAACCTCCAATCTCCCGATCAGAGGCCTTGCTGCTGGATGTAGTTTATCATCATACCCAGGACTAAAGAAAGAATAAAAGAAATAAAGAAAAAAGAAGTTGTAAAATATGTTATGAAATTAATAAAGCCATTTGACAAATTATGAAAATTAGATAAAAAATGGAAATAAATCACTTTAAAAAAGAGTAAAGAAAGTTACGAGGCTCATTCAATAAATAAGGTGAATTTTTCGGTATAAGGGCTTCTAATACAAATAGAAGTTTACTTTTTTATTATTTTCCAACGTCGTCTCCCAGCAGTGTCACACACTTTTCCCATTTGTGAACAAGCTTCCGTATTCCCTCAGCGTACAAATATTTGGACTGATGTCTCAGCCAATCGTTCACAGCACTTTTGACTTCATCGTCACTTTCAAACTTCGTGCCTCTCGTGAACGCTTTCAAGGTATCAAACACAGTCTGAAGGGGTAAGGTCTAAGCTGTAAGGGGGATGCGGGAGCAGTTCCCATGCCAGCTCGTTGATGGTCTGCACCGTTTGGGCTGCTGTGTGAGGCCTTGCTGTATCTTGATGCAAGACGACTCCATGTGACGATGACCTCCGCGTTTGTTCATAATGTCTTTCTTGACATGTCTCAGAAGTTCACAGTAGTTGGCACTGTTCACAGTGCTTCCTTTCGCAAGGAATGAAATGGTGATTGGGCCTTGCATATCCCAAAAAACGGTGAGCATCACCTTCCCCGTGGACCGGTGGGACTTGAACTTTTTCACTGGAGAGCCTGCGTGCTTCCATTCCATGGACTGCCGTTTGAACTCAGGCTCATAGTGCCAAACCCATGTCTCGTCACATGTGACCACCTTCTTCAGAATCTCTTCACTATCCTTCTCATAGCAGGAGAGACACTGCTGGGACAATTCGACCCTCTTCTGTTTGTGCTCTGCAGTAAGCATCTTTGGCACCCTTCGAGTAGGCAAAGTCATCATGGACAATTTTGTGTGCTGTTCCAACAGATAGGCTCAAAGTCCTAGCAATATCATCCACTGTCACCCTTCTGTCAGACTGAATGAGGTCATTGACTGATTCGATCACCTCAGGAGACCTCATTTCTGTAGGCCTCCCAAGCCTGTCTTCATCCTCAACACTGCTTCGTCCTTCTTTAAACAATTTAGCCCACTTGTGGACATTTTTTTGGCTGAAACATGTGGCACCATACACAGTTACTATTCTAAGAATTTCAACTGGTTTCAACTCAAGAATTTCAACTCAAATTTCACCCTTCAGCAATCAAAAAATTGATAACTGACCTCTGTTTAATCCTGGAGCATGCTTCTTGGTCGGCCATCTTTATTAATCCCCAAACTCTCAAAGTTTTTTTTTTCAATCTGCAAAAAAAAAGAAAAAAAAAAGAATATTAAATCCCTTTGCAAAAGAATTAAAGGAAAATTTTTTAAAAAAAAGTATGTTTCTACTTGTATTAAAAGTCCTTATACCGAAAAATTCACCTTATTTATTGAATGACCCTCGTAGAAGTCCTTATACCGAAAAATTCACCTTATTTATTGAATGACCCTCGTAGAAGTCCTTATACCGAAAAATTCACCTTATTTATTGAATGACCCTCGTAGAAGTCCTTATACCGAAAAATTCACCTTATTTATTGAATGACCCTCGTAGAAGTCTTTATACCGAAAAATTCACCTTCTTTATTGAATGACCCTCGTAGAAGTCCTTATACCGAAAAATTCACCTTATTTATTGAATGACTCTCGTAGAAGTCCTTATACCGAAAAATTCACCTTATTTATTGAATGATCCTCGTATATAGAAATTACTCAAGAAAGCAACTAAAACTTCAAAGAGAAAGTAATTATACAAAAGAAAAACAAAAGTGCCGAAAGAAAATAGAAATTGAAAGAAAAAGTTATTAAAAAAAAGAAAAAAATGTTTAAAATGGGGTCATTTATTCTAAAGGAGATAAGCGACAAGAAAGAAAGAAAGAATGTAAGTAAGCCTACAGAAAAGAAATACCACGAAAGGTTAAAAGAAAGGCAGTTATTAAATAAAGAGCGGAGGTCACTTTGCAATGTACCCAGAGTTAGAAAAACAATCTTTCTATCAGTTACAGCTGGACTCTTTTCAGAATTCGCTAGTTTAATTTAACTTATCAAATAGCTATTCTCATGAAGGCGGGAAAATATCTGACTAATCCGTAAACTATATTTACAAGAAATAGCCTGCATGCGAGTAGGGAACGAGTTAGCTGAGTTTGTGTTATCTTAACTACACATACATCAATTGAAAACCCGTCTCACAAAACAGTATCTCTCCTTCGGAAGGAGGTATCCGAATTGTCTCTGAATAAGGGCAAAGGCCATAGAGGCTGAATTACTTTTGGCTAAGGTCATATCTACGAGTAGGACTTCTACTTGTGCCCTGTTCCGTTCCAGTGGAGGCTCGGATAAATAAAACGAATTCAGTGAATAGACAAAACTAGAAAGAGAAGTGCGACAAGGATGCGTTTATGGCCCTCCACTTCCCCCTATCCCTTGTTGCTCTTAATATTCCTGCTATTTCATTCAATCCCCGCTCCACCATTCATTTGTCCAAATCCATCATGTCTGTCGTGCGCTACTTTTCCTTGTCTCTCCTTCCATCTATCCGTTCCGTGAATATCAGGTTCTCCAAGACCTCCTTCCTCATTACATGTCCCGAAAACTTCAGCAGTCTTTTCCTGATGTTAAGTATGTTTCCTTTTAGTGTCCACCCTTCCAAAACCTCGTCATTGCTTGTGTGCCTCCTCCATGGTATCCTTACCATCCACATTTCGGTTGCTTCAAGTCTTCCCTTCATCTTTGGTGAGATTGTCCATCATTCGCTGCCATAATGAAGAACAGACATCACATAACAATCCAGTTGTCTCTTCTTTGTTTTCAGTGAAATTTTCCTGTCTTTCAATACACTATGCAGCTTCTGGAATGCATCCTTGGTCGTGCTAACGGGCCTTCGGGTTACCGTATTGCAATTTTTGTCCTCTTTGCGAACACTTCCCATATATCACTGGGTTTATTTACATACATAGGGAAACGTTTTCGTATTCGTATTCTAGGGCTTATCAACCCGATGCAGGTTATTTAAAGACAGAAAAATATATTTAGGCCCTAAGAATTTTTTCGAAAATAATATTTTAGTGATAAAAATTTTACTAGCTAACTCTTAGCTGGGAGAAGAAGTGGGTTCAAACCTTTCACATGGGTATTTGCGTATCAGTCAATATAACGAATCCAAGTGGAATTCGAACTTGACTCTCCATTTAACAATACCGAGCATTACATTACACCACGCGCACATCCAAGCTTACAGCAGCTGTTATTCCCAAGCATTTACCCATCTAGTTACTGTCTAGGTTCGATGTTACTTAACTTCGGTCATTGTACGAGAACTGGTGTTTCAACTAGAAGGCCTACCGTGATTTATTATTGGCGGAAATAATCTTTATTTTGATTATTTATATTGTTCTGACTGTTGTCCTCATCTTTATTGTAATATTTACAACGTTTTGGTCGTTATGCACTCCGGGTTTCTTCAGGTGATTATATATATATATATATATAAGTTAAAATTAATTATGAAAGAAATGAAGGGAAGGGGAAAATAGGATAATTTTTTTTTCCCATTTCTTACTTTACTTTCATTTATTCCATAATTTATTTTAATTTAAGTTCATCTCCAATTAGGCCTGAAGAACGGGAGCGAAATCGGTTGCTTCGTTTTTCAACATGCCTAAAAGGATTCAGCTTTACTCTTTCATCTCTCTCTCTCTCTCTCTCTCTCTCTCTCTCTCTCCATATATATATATATATATATATATATATATATATATATATATATCGTTCAGATGCGATAATGCTTAGTGCCATGATTTTTTTTCTGTGGTTTACTGATAAAAGTGTATAACCACTTACATACAATATATTAAATTACATAAGGCTCCATATAAATAAGAATAAAAACCGGAACACAAAAGCAAATTGAAAAAGACAACCCTGAGGAGTGAGGACATTATAATAGTACTTACTCGAAACTTCGAAGGCGGCATGACTCTGCTCGATTAAGTGACAAACAATAATTACAATTATTATTCACAATAATTATATTTATTCAGAAATTATAACATGAATATCACTACAAAAGTAGTTATTCTTTCGACACTAATTGTGTCTTATTAAGTGATGAGATTTATTTCAAGTTGAAGGGTAAAAACAAGCCAAACCCCCTTAATCAGGGAAGCATTGTTGCATAGACAGTGTGAACCAATCATATATATATATATATATATATATATATAGGGTTGGCTCTGGATTAGATTTCTGTCTTTGTTTGCTCTACTTTGGTATTGAGCGCTTTAGTGTTAGCGTTTTCGTCTTATGGATTTTTTTTCTTTCTTACAAGTGCTTGACTTTTTGTTCATGTACTTCGTTTGTTTCTTTTTTTGCTTCCCCTTATTTTCCCTCCGAGTTTGTTCCCGGTGGGTTATACAAGACGATTTAAATTATAGCTTGATTAATACTAGTTTTACTATTGGTATTGCTGTTGCTATAGTTAATATTATATATATATATATATATATATATATATATATATATATATATATATATACGTATTGGTGATACTCTTAGCATAAAATATGCAGATGACATTGTGTTGATAGCAAACTCAGAAAGAAAACTGAAAAATAAAATCTTAAAAACATCAGTAAAAAAAAGCCAGAAGACAAAAACGATTAACTGTTAGATTACAGAAGGCATGGTCGTCATCAAAGGCCACGAATGAAATGTAGAGCTCTATAAAGCGGACATCACTATCAAGCAACGGTGGGTAGTGTCTGCTTTGCATAACTTTTTCCCACATAATGGTCACATTAATTCCGGACAAAGAGTTTCCTTACAAACCGCAGAAAGAATTTGATGCATTTGATAAACAGAATAGCTAAAATAACCATTATTTTTGACGAAATGTTATCCAAAGTTCAAGAGCCACCGAATTTAGAGCGTTGCAGTTTGGCTTGGTTTGTTTAACGGCATATCAACTCGTTATGGGTCATTTAATGTCGAAATTGAATTTTCTTAAGGACTTTGGTAAATTCTAAAAAATCTATTGCTAGTATTTTTTTTATTACTATGAAAATGTGTTAGTTTTCTTACTACAAAAATGTATTTTTATACTTTCCTAATAATTTTGACCCCAGTTTTAGGGTTCACTATTTGAAGGTTGGGAGAAAGAAATGTAAGCGGCATTACTTTCGGAACGATCCGCATACTTATGTCTCTTCTGGTTTCGCAGAAAAAGAAGAAAAAAAAAACGGATATTTTTTGCTGTCTGTTGTAGAACAGGATCTGCATTCGTGGGCGGCCTTCGAAAAGAGTAAGTAAAAATAGCTGGAAAAGAGATAAAAATAACTTTTAACGACTCGTGCCGGTCTTTAACTGGAACAACAACGCACATAACATAAATAACAGGCTGGGCGCCTCAGCTGTGGAGAAATGGTTAGCCGGCTAATCTGGTTGGCTGCTACCAGTAAGTTTTAAGTTCAAATTTCACTTCATCTTCTGCCTCTCCGTGCAGTATTCCTTTAGGACAATGGCGATCATGGCCCTCCGCAATTTCTGTTCCGTTGTAGCTCTTAGTAAATTTTATAAGGTCTCAAATAAAGGAAAAATAAATTAAATAACCACGAAATCTTTACAACTTCTTCTTCTTCTATGTGCCATGTCCTTTCAGGATGTAGGCGATCATGGCTTTCCACGTCTTCATATCCCTGGTGGTTCTTAGCACGCTTTCTCCTGTTACACCACGTAATCTCCGTTCTGCCATCCATCTGCTCAGGCCCGTCAAGTACATTACCCGCTTTTTTCCCCTGTCTCTTCTTCCCTCTCTTTGTCCTGTTAGTATCAGGTTCTCCAAACCCTCCTTCCTCATTGCATGTCCCAGGAACTTTGTCTCTTCCTGTACTTCCTTTCGTTTTCATCCTTTCAACACCACACAGTAAAACAACCCCCTAAAAAAGCACAATTTGAAAATATATTTTATTATAACAAAGAAATATCGAAAATTGTATTTAATTAACTTTTGAATTATTTGCTTTTCAATTAAAGTAAATCAGTTTTCATAATTTTACTCCCGTGAAAAAAAAATATATATATATATATATATAATCTTAGAGCCCACATATTTTCCCCGGAAAATGTTGTCAATTAAGTGCCATACGTGATACACGCTTCGGCGATCATGTCTCGAAAGAGACATGACTGACTGGACAGAAAATTATCCCGCCCAGGTCCATTTTAAAAATTTATCAGGCCCACTTGTGGGCCTAAGGGACTAAATTACTCAGGTAAATAAGTTGGGGTTAAAGTAACAATAAATTATTGCAATAACAATAAATATGTGTCGATCCAAATGTTCGCGCTTTTTAGACGTTAAATGATATTCTGTTGAAATGAATTTCATTAAAAAATAATTAGTTTAGATTGTATTGTGGTAGTTATCTAAATTCATCTATAAATGGAACTTTGTGTGTGTGTGTGTGTGTGTGTGTGTCTGTGTGTGTGTCTGTGTGTGTGTGTGTGTCCGTTACCTAAAGACTCCGAAACGGCTGAACCGATTTTCTTGATATTTTACACAGTTGTACTATAAGCGGCTGCGAATGTTCTTAGCTAGGTTTTGTGTCGAGTTACCCCAGTTAAATATCGAAATTCGATAATCGAAAAACTCGGGTTATAGAAAGAGTGGTCAATTGTAATCAAATCTGATACTCTCATAGACAAAGACATAAGAAACGATATTCAGAAGTTTCAAGGTTTCAGTTTTTACAATAGTTCAGAAAATCGATAATATATATATATATATATATATATATATATATATATATATATATATATAAGGCAAGATGTTTGTGTATGTATCTGTTTATCTGCCTGTATGTCTGTATTTTTTTCAGCCCTTTTATTTTAGCTTTTGCTTCGGATTTAGTTCTAAGTAGGTATAATTGTAATTCTTCGTTTCAGCCATGATACCATTTACTCAGAGGACTTATTTAGCCTTCAAAATTCAGTTTACGACGAAGAAAACTTATTTGTTATCGATACCAGGAAATCAAAATTTTACTTACATCCATTCATTTTTCTTTCAGTCTACGGTTTCGGTTTAACTGGAAACAACTATTGCTTTTTAGTCTTTCGTGCCAACGTCCAAAGAGTCTGAACTCCAGGACCATGGATTGGTTTTAAAGCCTTCATTATACCCGAGCAACACCGGGCTATACTGCCAGTCTAATTATTGCAGTTCTTGACAGAGGAGAAGCGATAAAGAAAAATATAGCTGACAGAATTTAGTAACGAAATACGAAGCACATTTCGGTAGTCGGCGGTTTCGGGAAACAATTCCCCAGCCATCGGAATATTATCCTAGATGTAAGCATCAAGGCCAAGCATGCGAATACTGGAATCTTATGTGAAAAGATAACCTGGAACCAAGAATTCATAGGTAGTAATGGAAAAATATCGTTTGTTATGTCTTTGCCTATGAGTGTTTTGATTAAAATCGAACCACTCCTCCTATAACCCGATTTTTTTCGATTATCGATTTTCGATATTTATCGGGGGTACCTCGACACAAAACCTAGCTAAGAACACTCGCAGACGCTTATAGTACAATTTTGTAAATTTTCAAGAAAATCGGTTCAGCCGTTTCGAAGTCTATAAGTAATGGACATACACGCACACAGACACACACACACAGAGACAAAGTTCCATTTATAAATAGGTTTAGACATAATAGCTGCAGTATAGAAAGTGAACTTTATCTCCATTCATCTGTGAACATCTTTGTCTTCGGGGACTTTAATATTCACCATGTCCTGTGGCTGAAACCGTAGAATGTTGGCGGTATTTAAACATTAAATTTTTCCATTGACCAACCCTTTAGTCAAATCATTACTTCTCTATTCGTTTCCTTAGCAAAACCAGGGCAGTAGACTTCTCTACTTGATTTATTTATTACCTCCTTATCTCGCTCCTGTCGAGCTTCACAATACTGTCCTCTTGGTAACTTTGTCCACTCATAATTCGTTCCAGTCATCTATTAAACAGGAACCCCTATCCATAAGACATTTTTCCGTTGCCTGCATGATGACTGGGACTCCGCCTCTGGGGTTTCTTCTAACGTCAAAGCCGGCATGGACGCTTTCATCCCATCTCAGAAATGCTAGATGAAATTTCAATCCTTTCAATACTTCACACCAGCATGTAAGCCGCTATAACACATATACACTACTATTTTCGGCTAAATCAGTATAACTGTTCATTTTACACAACATGCGCCTATTCGTTGCTGCTCGCAATAAATATAAACCAGTTCTCGAGAGAGCAAAGTTTTTATTTGCCGAGAAAATGGGGCGCCACATAGCTCTAACAACTTTGGCTCACGTTATTACTATCGACTCTGTAATAAGGTATTAGACAATACAGGGTCACTACTCGCCCCTTTTCAGTCAATTTGAGGTGTTATCATCCACTGCCGGTAAGTCTGGATGCTTTGCCCGTAAAGTCTCCCCAAACTCTACTCTTGACTCGTCCAGAATAAAACTATCTAACTTCCTTCCTAGAACTGAGTCTCTGTTAAGCGATATGTATATATTTCCTTCCATGATTTCGGCTATCATCTCTAATCTAGATTCTCACAATGTATGTGAACCTGTTTGTATCCCTGTAAGAAGTGTGCTCCCGAACTGGCTTCTGTTCTCTCTAAACTATATAATAAATGTCTATCGGCTATCATCTCTAATCTAGATCCTCACAATGTATGTGAACCTGTTTGTATCCCTGTAAGAAGTGTGCTCCCGAACTGGCTTCTGTTCTCTCTAAACTATATAATAAATGTCTCCCTAACATCTGCTTTCTTGTCTGCTGGAAGTTATCATCTGTTGTTCTATTGTTTTAAGAACTGTGATTAGTCGTCCGACCTTTCCAAATATCGGCCTATTAGCCTTCTACTTATTTTTGGGAAACTTCTAAAATCCCTAATCAATGCTGAGCTGATTCCTCTTTCATCGAAGGGTCTTTTCTAAGACAAGCAATACGGCTTAGGTTTCTCCAGATCAACAACTGATGTTCTGATGGTAATTGCAGAAAAAGTCTATCAGGTTCTAGCTAGAAACTGTGAAACCCAGGTTGTAGTATTGGACATCTCGAAGATCTTTGAAAGGGTTTGGCCTATTGGCCTTCTCCACAAGCTGAAAAGCTACAGTGTCCCGGACATATTTTTGAACTGATCCAGTCTTTTCTATCAAATCGTGAAATGAAATTTATCATGACCGTCGTCTAGAACCTATTTTACTAATCGTGTGCACCCCCCCAGAACTCCATCCTGCAGTGTTTTGATGAAATCAGATTTGAATTTGGCATCTCCCCTGATAACACAATTATTTCCTCCCGCCTCGATAGTGAGGCTGATCAGTTCGATAAGGTAAAAATGGTAGCTGATGTTCAAACCTCCTCAAGACCGTAGTTTACTGGGGCAAAAGACGTTTTGTAATTTTAACGTCTCCAAAACTAAATTTCTCTTCATTAAAAGACCCCCCTCTGCTTCTCATCAATATGGCTGATGCTAACCTCCAGGAACGTGAATCTTTGCGCTTTCACGGGCTAACGTTCTCAGCTGACATGAAGTGAAAAGATTACATAAAAGCAAGCGGTTTGCCGAAAAATATATGTTCTTGATTATTCTAATGTATTTTTTAAATATGTCGAGGTTGCCGATCGTCTTTAATAAACTTTGTACCGTACATTGTCAAACGCCTTTGCATAGTCTATAAAGCACAGGTGTAGTTCCTTTCTGCATTTTATTGCGCGTTATTGGTTCAGGTGTCTTTAACGAACCCACCTGTTCTTGTTCTCTCTCTGGTCTGATTCTACTGCGCGTTCTTTTTATCAGATTCCGGATCTTGAGTTTCGTTATGTGGCTCATTAAGCTAACTGTTCAATGGTATTTTATTTTCCACTTGATTTAGACAGATAAGCGCTGCTTAGATGTGGGACAAGGCCGAAATATTTGGTACCTAGTGAGGATCAAACTCACTACTCAGTTGTAAGAGGTTCTAACAGGAAAAGCTTGCTAACCATTACACCACGCCGGGGTGCCCCTGCTTTCTTAGACAGCTATAAAAATTGAGCTGCTTTAAGTTCTCCGGTATATCACCACTATTGTAATTTTTTTAATCATTTCACTCCAAACAAGGGGTTAAAGCCACTAATGTGCAGGGGGTTACATAAGAGAGTTGAAGTATTAGGCAGGAGGAGAGTGAAGACAAAGAAGAACCAGCTACAGAGGGTGAAAGAGAAGGGGCAAGAGAAGGATGTGAACACAGGAGTGAAGACATGAGCTTAAGTCACTGATGCCTCCTCAACAGGTGTTTACCCGTACAACCAGACTGGCAACTGGGTCCCACCCATTCACAGTCAGGTTAGCCAAACGCAGACGACAATTCTACTCCTGCAGCTTCCTCTCTCGCACTTCCCGCCTGTGGAACTCACTCCCGTATTCTTGCTTTCCTGACGGCTACGACCTCCAGAAATTTAAAAGCAAAGTTAATACTCACCTACTAACCACTGGACTCTAGCTCTCTCCCCTCCCCTGTATAATCTTCACGTTCTCTCCGCCCATGTATCTGTCATTGCACCTGCTTTCTCAGCTTTCTATTGTTCCTTTCTAACTAGCTTGTACTCCTCACTCTTTTCTAACTAATCTTTCTACATTTATGTAACCCCCTGCACATCAGTGGCGTTTCTGCCTTGCTCGGGGTGAAATGATTAAAAAAAAAAAAAAAAAAAAAAAGTTGCCAAGCTAGAGAGAAAGAAAAAGAACAAGATACACGGGGTGATGTAGAAAGAGCTGGAGTTAATTGGATAAGAGATGGGAATTCAGTTTGCATTTAAATTCTTGAGGTTATAGCCGCCAGGAAAGCAAGTATATAGAAGGGAGTTCCACGGGCGGGAAGCGCGAGAAAAGAAGCTTGTGGATTAGAATTGTCGCCTGCATTTGGTTGATTTCGTTTATTATTTTTGTGAAATTCTCTACGCCCAAGCCTTCTAAGGCTGTCAGTATCTTTATAACAATACCGTCCCGGTCCAGCTGCAGTGTTTCTGCTCAGTGTGGCCAATGCACCTTCCAATTCGGTTTTTAATATTTCTAGTCTGTCGGTATTGATGTTTATTGCAGGTTGCTCGCTCTTATCGCAGCAAAGATATCGATATATTCATCCCAGCACTGAATTATTTTTCTTTCTCTAATATTCCATCAGTTGATTTTATGTATCCTGATGTTGAATTTTTCTCTTCTTCTGTTAGTTCTTGTATTTTTTGGCGTATCTCCTTCATTTTTCATGCTCAGTCAGTCAGTTAAATGCCATACGTGATACACGCTTTGGGCGATCATGTCTCGAAATAGAGATGACTGACTGGGCAGAAGATTATCCCGCAGTAGATTTCTATAGCTTTCTACGGTAGACTGGTTGCCAGCCAAGGCAATAGAACTCAATCTGCCCTATTATTTCCAAAGAGTATTTGTGCGTAAGTGAATGCGAGTAATTCAACTCGAATGCTCAGTCTCTCTATTTCAGCGCATTTATTGTGTAGCCATTCTTGCTTAGCTTGCCTGCATTTTTCCCTATGTCCTTGTACAGTTTCCTGTATTCATGATGTCTTGGTATTGTTTTCTGTCTCCTTTGCATCATGTCAAGTATCTCCTCAGTGGTCCACTCCTTTTTACTCCTACGTTTGGTATGATTTCGTTTGCTGATGTCACTAGAGCTTATCTTAGTGCGTCCCATTTGACTTTCCGTTTCCAATTTGTTTCTCGTATTTTTTTTTTTTACGATGTCCGTATATATTTCCGGCAGGTTCGGGTCGTTCACAAGTTTGTTGTATCACAGTCTGGGGGATGCGTTAGGTTTTTTCAATCTCCATAATTTACATATAACCGAGAGGTAGGTGCTACCGTAGTTAGCACTTGGATAAGTTTTGCAGTGAATAAGTGCATTCCTGAATCACTTTGTTATAGTTATATTGTCAATTCGGTTCTTTTTGGTTCTCCTCCTGGGTTTCTCCATGTTCATAAGCGTCTTAGGTGTTCTTGAAACCAGGTGTTGATTATTACTTGGTCATTCGCTGTTATTGCGATTATCTCGTTTATTTCCGACCGTTTCATCTTCTTCGCTCTCTTGGCCAACTTTGGTGTTCGGGTGTTCTATGATTTTTTTTTTTATAATCGTTTCACCCCGAGCAAGGCATTTCACTGCCACTATTGCGCAGGGGGTTACATAGAGGGGAAAGTGGTAAGAAATGATGGTTACCTATAGGAAATGTCAGAAGGAGGGTGCTAGACGGGTAAGGATACTGAGAATGAGGGTTGGGTAGATGGTGAGAGTGTTGGGAGAATAGATGCAAGTTAGTGTGATAGGAGGTGTCTATTGACCTTACATTTAAACTCCTGGAGATTGTAGCTGTTGTGAAAGCAAGTAAATGGAAGGGAATTCCACAGGCGGGAAGCGCGAGAAAAGAAGCTGTTGGAGTAGAAATTACGGTTACAACTTATCTGTTTTACTGTAAGAGGATGGGACCTAGTTGCTAATCTAGTATCTCGTGTAAATTCGTACCTAGGCGGCACCAATGATCTAAGTTCATCGGAGCAGAAGCCACGAAAGTATTTATAGAGGAGGCACAGGGAAGCCACGTCACGCCGGTGGGAGAGGCACAGGGAAGCCACGTCACGCCGGTCTGCCAAGTCAGTATCGATCACGTTACAGATTCTCCGTTGTATTTTGTCAAGAAACCCGAGGAGAGTAGCAGGGGGACCCGACCAGATGTGGCAGCAGTATTCAATACACGGGCGGATGGTAGATTTATATATGTGCAGGATAGATTCTAATTTTTTGTAACATGCAAAAAACCTTCGCGTTGTCTAACATGGAGTAGAAGGATTCGATTTCTTCATCTGTACGTTGTGTTGTCGGTGCATATACCACTATAACCGATATACTGACAAGCCTCTTTTTTTTTTAGTTTAACCACAAGAATTCTTTCAGTCATATGGCAGTACCCCAGAACACATTTCCTCTGGTCAAGATCCAGAATCAGGCCGACTCCTTTTCTCATTATTTTAACATATAACATACTAGCAGTATAGCCCGGCGTTGCTCGGGTGTAATAAAAGCTTTAAAACTAATCTATGATCCTGGACTCTTTGGATTTTGGCACGAAAGACTAAAAAGCAATAGTTGTTTCCAGTTAAACCGAAACTGTAGGCTGAAAGAAAAATGAATAGATGTAAGTAAAATTTTGATTTCCTGGTATCGATATCAAATAAGATTTTTTCGTCATCAACTGAATTTTGAAGGCTAAATAAGTCCTCTGAGTAAATGGTATCATGGCTGAGACTAAGAACTACAATTATACCTACTTAGAGCCAAACCCAAAGCAAAAACAAAAATAAAAGGGCTGAAACAAATACAGACATACAGGCAGATAAACAGACACACACAAACATCTTGCCTTTTATATATATATATATATATATATATATATATATATATATATATATTATCGATTTTCTGCACTATTGTAAGAACTGCGACCTTGAAACTTCTGAATATCGTTTCTTATGTCTTTGTCTATGAGTGTATCAAATTCGATTAAAATCGGACCACTCCTTCTATAACCCGATTTTTTCGATCATCGATTTTCGATATTTATCGGGGGTACCTAGACACAAAACCCTGCTAAGGACACTCGTAGACGCTTATAGTACAACTGTGTAAATTTTCAAGAAAATCGGTTCAGCCGTTTCGGAGTCTATAGGTAACGGACACACACACAGACAAAGTTCCATTTATAAATAAGTTTAGATAATATGTGGTTGTCACTGATAAAGTCTCCGTTAATCCCGTTTTGCAGATACTTCAAATCTTGATGATTAATCTAGTCATCTCCTGCTTCACATTTTCTAGCTGTCCACTGTTGTTCAACGTTCTGACGGTCCATGTCCTGAGGGTTATATTTTGTTTGCATCTTATGAAAATTGAGATGCTGTAGAATTGGGTGGGGAGGTTGGTATCATTAATTCGGTTCGTGGTTGGGGTCTATTAGTGTTGTATCGCCGAGGTGGCAGGACGATACCCAGAAGATGTGTGCTGAGTATATACAGCACAATATCCGTGCTGATATTAATACAATTAAGACAGACACCAGAAGACAGACCAACAAATAGTGGAAGAGAAGCGAGGTAAAGTGGCTATAGTCACAAAGAACACAGTCCGATACTAATCGTCAATGACACACCGTAGGTATCAACGACCTCCCTACATGGGCGGATGCCCGAGGTAGATGAGGTACAATGGCATTTAAGTGGGAACACCGAAACCGTATGCTCGGGCAAAACTTATTGTCTGCTTTTACCCAGACGGGACTCTACTCTTCGGCGGAGTCTCGTCTGAGTTCCTCTCCGCCTGAAGGCAAGAGTCCGACAAAGTGAACTCAAATGTCAATGACACTCCGAATTCCCTGCTATTAGTCATTATTTTTATAGCTACTTCGGTCCACAGATCATTCCATTCTTGAGAGTGCTAGGCAGGTGTTAGCTGCTCTACAACAAATAGATGTGTGGAGGTGGAAGGAACCAGAACTCTGCTCCGGCCTTGCTCGCAATTACTTGAGCAAATGGATCACAGAGAAAGGTTTGGTTGAGGTAACAAGAAAAAGTGAGGAGAAAGAGCTAAACATAGACCACAAGAAAACCGAATGCATGATTATCAGCAAAAAGAGGTCCCCAAAATGCCAACAACACGTCGGGGGCACTAAAATCAAACAGGTACAGAAGTTTAAATACCTGGGTAGAATCCTAAAAAAAAGGATGGAAAGTGCAACACTGAAATCCGAAGACGGACCTTGGCATGACCAAGGGCGCATTTAAAAGCTAAACAGGGTATTGAGAAACAGGAAGATTTCGTTGGAGACAAAGAAAAAGTTATGTGATATCTATCCTCCTTTATGGCAGAGAATGCTAGACAATCTCTTCAAGGAAGAAGGAGAGACTCAATGCAGCAGAAATGTAGTTCTACAGAAGGATGCTGAAGATAACATGGACAGAACATGTGAGCACCAATAAGTTTTTGGAGAGAATGCAAACGAAAATTAACACTGGTGAATGTTTACTCCCGAGAGACGTCTCTTCGTATTTATATTTAAAAAATATATTGATTTTTTTACTTCTCTATATTACAAGCACATTGCTCCCAGATGTACCGACATATTTGGCAATTCTCTTTTAGAGAATAATAAATTATTGATCTGACCAAGGACGCACTCCAAAAGTTATGCACAGTATTGAGAGACAGCAAAATTTTTTTGGAAATAAAGAAAAGAGTAGTGCACTGTTATGTGATGCCTATCTTTCTATATGTCAGCGAATGCTGGACAATCTCATCAAAGATGAAAGGAAGACTTAAAGCAACTGAAATGTTGTTCTACAGAAGGATGCTGAGAATAGAATTGACCGAATATGTGAGAATCGTCGAGGTTTTTGAGAGGACAGAAACGAAAAAGAAAGTAATAAGCATCAGGAATTGACAGCTGAAGTTTCTAGGATACGTAATGAGGAAGCAGGGTTTAGAGAATCTGATACTCACAGGATGGAGAGAGGGCAAGAGAGACAGAAAAAAGCAACGCGTGACATACTTATGGGATTAAGCAAGTAGATTTCAGAGCAGGGTTTTAGAAATGGTGTTAAGATTTACAAGTGATAGGGGGATGTGGAGAACCATGATCGCCTACGCCCCCGAAAGGAAACGGCCCATAGAAGAAGAAGAAGAAGAAGAAGAAGAATGTAACAGGATTGTCAGTCTTTGTCTCTGATATGGCTTTATATGATATGGGAACATACTTTGTCGTGCTGTGTAACACTTCTGCAAAGGAAGTGAATAACGGATGTTTTTAAAGTACCTTTACAAAATTCTACATTATTTTATGCGTTAAAGTTTAACAAATAAATTTTTATAATTTACTAAGAAATTTTACTTACATATACTTCTAAATTTCTTGGTGTCTCTCTTGTGTAATCCTAGAATAAATAAATGTTCCTTTTGAATCATGCATCCTTGTGGAAATTAATCGAAACAACGACTTTAGTTTCCTTTATTTAGTCAGTTTTACACCCACAAGAGTCACAGGATATAATCGATTTATATTTTTCCTAATATTAGGTAATTTGCAGTGGTATGCAGCAGTAAGAATCTATTTTTGGGGTGTATAATGAAATTTGTTTGATTTTGTAAATATTGTGTCATCTGTGATTGCATCCATACACTATCGACTGTCGATTGGTTGTCGCACAGCAATTATCTGCAATGGATGTTACTCTAAGAAAGCGTACGAATAAAGTAACGCTGAACGAACACACTGGCAAGCCTTTCAGAAAGATCACAGATACTGCTGGTGTCAGCCTTTCAACTGTCAGTCGTGTCACCAACGCGAAGAAACAAATTGGAGTAGATAGACTAAACTATCGCCCGGTTCACACTCCACCCTCGTCTATTGAACAGGTGTAGAGGCTCATCCCTTGTTCCCTGTTTAGGATGTGGTTTCCAGCTTTCTCTTTCCCAATATTTTCATTCTTACGTAGCCCCCTGCACATCAGTGGCTTTACCGCCTTGCTCGGGGTGATAAAAAAAAACTGGATTCAATACTTCAAACTGTAAAGGAAAATGTAGTCGGCAAAGTAAAACAATGACAAGAGACGGCATCTACGTGATCAGGGAAAGTGTGAAAGGTCATAGAAAGACATTAGTCGTTTTGTTTCAATTAATTTGCACAAGGGTGTATGTCGTTTTGTTCCTACGAAAATGTTCACACTCGCCAGTTTATAGAAGGAATAAGGGAATTTCAGAAATTAATCATTCTGGTCATAAAAGCAAAGTCTAATGAAAATATGAGCCATTTTACTTATTTTCCCGACATAAGTAAATAAGAAATATTAGTTGTTACCCAAGGACAAAAATCGTGTTACACAGTGATATAGAATTCTTTTTAAGAGTATTAAGAATCTGCTGTCCCCCAAATACTTCCCTGGAGAAGAAATAAACAGAGAAAACTCCTTCAAAAAACTCCAGTATCCTAAAATAAATAGAAAATTACCAAATAATAGCAATTTTGTACTTCTGGTCTTCTTTATTTTTATTACAAGAACAGATTAGACAAAAAAAATAAATGTGCGTTGTGGTGCAGTGGATATCGGCTCGGAACGAGAAATCGGGGAGCCGAGTTCGAATTCCAGCCAAATTCATTGTATTCACTTACGCGCAAATACCCTTGGGAAAGGTATTAATCGGTCTCTTCCTTCCAGTTATGGGTTAAATAACAGGACAGATTGGGTTCTATAGCCTTGACTGGCAACCAGTCTACCGTAGAAAGCAATGGCAACCTATTGCGGGATAATCTTCTGCCCAGTCAGTCATGTCTCTTTCGAGACATGATCGCCCAAGCGTGTTTCACGCATGGCACTTTAACTGACTGACTCCTCTCATAACTGGGCTTCAGTTGCCCAATCCTCACTTTCCAGTTTTAATGGAGTGTTTTAGTCATTTAAGCGGTCTTGTTAGGGGTGACTTATTTTCCACCCTATGACCCATTTCTCTACAGACGCAATGTCACCCAACTATCGCTATTCTGTCATTATCTGCCAAACGCCCAGACGAGCTTCATTCTTTAGTTCAACAAGCCCATACTTTTACGGCTATGACCAGCAATGCTACAACCACAGGGTGGAGCCACCTTCATTTCACTCTTATTTAAATTATAAGAGGAATTTTTTCCCCAAGTACCGCTACTTTATAAAACAGGCTCCGGCACGACTACTACCTTGAATGCTTCAATCTTATTCTTTTCAAGTTAAGGATGTACCGTTACCTATCCTCCATATACTCATAATCTTTACTTTCAACTTTTACATTAGTAAAACACGTCTCATTCAGTAACACTCTACATCAAGGGGTCTTTGAGCTTTGTATTAGATAAACACAAATAAAATTCAATAACTCTGTCTATAATTCTTCTTCTTCTATGTGCCCTGTCCCTTCAGGACGTAGGCGATCATGGATCTCCACGTCTCCCTATCCCTTGTGGCTCTTAGTATGTTTGCTCCTGTTGCTCCTGGCAACCCTCGTTCCGTCATCCACCTGATCAGGCCCTGCAAATATATTATCCGCTGCCTTCCTCTGTCTCTCCTTCCTTCTATCTGTCCAGTCAGTATCAGGTTCTCCAGGTTATCCTTCCTCATTGCATGTCCCAGGAACTTCAGTTGTCTCTTCCTGATGCTCAGCATCAATTTCCTTTTTGTTGCCATTCTTTCTAACACCTCGTCGTTGCTTGTATGCTCAGTACACGATATCCATAGCATCCTTCTGTAGAACCACATTTTGGCCGATTTAAAAAAAAACGAAAATAAAAAAAAAACCCTCAAAAATTCTTTTCAAATAATAAATTGAAGTGATTACAGTTTAAACAAAATGGATCTAGTTCCGAAGGGATGATATGAAGAGTGGAAATGGATTACTAATGGCAGACTAGAACATTGATAAACGAACCAAAGCTAAGAAATAGCCCAAACAAGAGAAAAGTCAATGCAGAAGATGCAGTGAAAAGATGAGGCAGCAAGTCATATAAAGACACGAAGCCTTTTAGTGTGAGGAGAGCGATGCATTAGGAACTATGCAAATGAGTAGAATTTTAACTTGAAAACTAATTGTACGATACAAACCAGAATCTGCTATAAAATACTCTGAAATTTCAAGAGTCAATCGAGCCACACAATGCAAACTATTTGACCAGATCCATTCATCACCAAGAAAGAAATAGTGGATTTTGCTGTTTCTAGAGACCAAAGAATAAAACAAAATGAAAGTGAAAAAACTGGAACATGAAGGTGACAGCTATGACAATCGTTGATAGAGTGTTTGAAAGAGTTTCAAGGGACCTGTTAAAAAAAAAAAGAAAAGAACTGCAGATTTTATAAATAATCAAAAACCGTCTAAGTGACAGAATTAGTGAAAAAAAGACGAGCTCTAAAAAGGGTGCTGGGGTGCCGAGAAGACTTGCTGCGTCTTCATTTCTAGTTTAACAACCAAATTGACGCCACAATAATAATCCTTGAACTGTATTAAAATTGTACGTTCCTTCTTATTTATTTTTCTTTTTTACATTTTATAGATGATAGTCACATAAAAAGATAACATCTGGCTACAATTTGAGGACTTAAATAAGACTGCCATCCATCAGATCTTATAAACTGGAGCTACACAATCACAGACAAAGAACTGTACTAATAACAGAAATTAACCAAATAATGATTTTTAATATCAATAACCAAAATGGATAGCGGATGTAACTCATGGAGAAAATAATGGCATAATTAATGATAATAACGTCAAGCGATCGTTATTATCATTATCTCTATCTTTTCCCTCACCTCCTTATTCTCACGATTCACCCATCTGCCTTTTCTTATACTTGATGACCGAACGGAACCCTTTAAGACTGAGCGAATTCTTCAAAGACACTCCGACCAAAGATAACGCTCATACATACATACATACATACGCTCATACGTTCCTGTCTACGTACAGATAAATTAATTCTTGCAAGGACTACTACGAACACTTTACCGACCTTGTATCAACCAAAATACATTACTTTTATTGGTAAAAACCTTAATTGATTTATATATGTATATATATTTTTAATCATTTCACCCCGAGCAAGGCGGAAATGCCACTGATGTGCAGGGGGCTACATAAATATAAAAAGATTAATTAGAAAAGAGTGAGCAGTACAAACTAGTTAGAAAGGAACAATAGAAAGCTGAGAAAACAGGTGCGATGACAGATACATAGGTAGAGAGAAAGGGAATGTTATACAACGGTGGGGAGAGAGCTAGAGTCCAGTGGTTAGTAAATGAGTTTTGACTTTGCATTTAAATTTCTGGAGGTTGTAGCTGTCAGGAAAGCAAGAATATGGGAGCGAGTTCCACAGGCGGGAAGTGCGAGAGAAGAAGCTGCAGGAGTAGAATTGTCGTCTGCATTTGGCTAACCTGACTGTGAATGAGTGGGACCCAGTTGCCAGTCTGGTTGCACGAGTAAACACCTGTTGAGGAGGCATCAGTGACTTAAGTTCGTCTGAGCAGAAGCCATAATTTGTTGTTTCAATTTACAGTTTGATTTTTTTTTGTTTTATACCCCTTTTAATCCATATCTTTCCCTCCAGTTATTATATCTGGACAGATTGGGTTCTATAGCCTTGGCTGGCAACCAGTTTACAGCAGAAAGTAATGGCAACTTTTGCGGTATAATCTTTTGTCCACTCAATCATGTCTCTTTGGAGACATGATCACCCAAGCGTGTATCACGTATGGCATTTAACTGACTGACTGACTGATCATGGTTCCAAGACGAGGGGGAGTGGCACTAGTCTTGGGGTTCTTAGGCTGCAGCCCATATGTAACTCCGGCACAGTCTACTGCTATTACTACTACTATAGCGATAATCAAAGAAAAAAGTAAGATGCAAAACAAAATTATCAAAAATGAACAATAACGCCAGTGCTCCACCCAATATGTCCTCACCCTTTCTTCGCATTTAATTTGCTTCCTTATAACGATTCAAAGACCTATAAATGACCTATAAAAAGACCTATAAAAAGACCTATAAAAGACCTATAAAAAGACCTATAAAAGACCTATAAAAGAGAAACCGAAAACGAAGTCATTGTTTTCTAAATTTCGTGACTAGAAAATCATTAAACATTTTCTTGAGGCCCTTCTCAAAACGTGGGTGTTTAAAAAGAATACACTTGAAAGATACCACTTCAGAAGCTGTTGAAAAACTCTTATATCATTGACATTTTGGGACACGTCAACGATTGGTTTCTTTATGTCCGGATAAATAAACTTCGATATTCAACGATCGTATACCAGGAACAACCACTTCCAAAATAAGTATCCGCATTCAAAAAGGTTCGCATTATTCCACCAATTACTGTGACAGTTTTGTTCCTTAGCCTTTCAAGAACAGTTTTAGATTTCGAATATACCTAATTTGGCTGGTCCACATAAAGAAATTATAAAAATACTTTTTTGTAGATTACCTTTCTTTTCAAGCCGCGACTCTTTACAGAATATAAATATTAATTTTTTGGGATTTTAAGAAGGGGTCATATTCACCATATCAATATAGTGTAAGATACATTCGTGACATTTACAGATTATCAAAAAATAGCAGTTTGTTTACAATTGTCAAATTTAAAATTGGGCTTACGTCAGTGCATTTGTGAAAACACTTAAATAAATAACAAACGGATATAAACATTTTTATTGTTTATATTTTAGGAATATATATTAAATAAGCAATTGTTTAGCGAAATATTTATTTTTCATTTGTTTACAAATAGGTATTTTGTCATCAAAGAACAAACATATACATATACATATATATATATATAAAGTAGTATTATATTTCTAATGAAAGAAAATGTACATCAATTTAGCAGAAGTATAAAAAATATGCAGATATCAGTGTCGTAAGTTGTAGTGAACAAAACAAGATCCACATTTAAAATTCAAATGCTAAGCACTGACTCATTAATTTTGGTAGAAATAAATGAATTTACTCAAATTTACAAAACCTTGCTTAGCACACATGCAAAAGCAAATCCAAAACAAAACTCGTTAAATTTCATACCTCGATGCGAAATGTTTGTCGGCCAATAGAAAACTAGGAAACACCTAAAAACAAAATTCAAATAATCTTCAATTACCAGAAACATATTATTTTACGGGCCATTTTAGCGAGCCGATGCGAAGTTTGTTCGTCGACCATTGGAAATGCCAGAATCACATCCGGGAGTGAATTGCCAAATAACCGTTTCGAGCCCCATAAACGAAATTAAAGACGGAGCAAATTCAATTGTCGCCAGGGAGAAAGAAGGTGAGCGTAATTAACACGCAACGTTGACCAACGTCAAACGATCGTTGTTATTATCATTATCTCTATCTTTCTCCCTCACCTCCTCATTCTCACGATTCACCCTTCTGCCTTTTCTTATACTTGTTAACCGAACGGAACCCTTTAAGACTGAGCGAATTCTTCAAATGCACTCCTACCAAAGAAAACGCTCATGCATGCATACATACATACGCTCATACATTCCTGCCTACGTACAGATAAATTCATTTTTGCAAGGACTACTATAAGTATATTTTTGAAGCAAAACATTTGTAAATAAATTATTAACAGTGGATAAATCGGTAATAAAGATGAACAATATAAATCGATATTTTGGATAGAACACTCCTTTTAAATCGATACAAAAATATATTTTTCTATTTTTACAAATTCCACTTATCCATGAAGATCTAAAGCAGGGATGGCATTTACCATAGCTCGTGAGCCACATGAGGCTCATTGACCTTTAATAAGCGGCTCGTGGAAATATGCTGTTTGATCTCCATTTTTCATTACAGTTCATATAAAAGTAAATCAGAAAAATGTCTATTTTGTTTGAGTCTTGCGACTCTCATACATTCGTACTTTATCGAAAGTAATTCTTACATTAAGCAAGATTGGCCATTCCTGCTCTAAAGCATGCGAATCAACAAATATTATTCTACGAGTGATTTTTCACTGAAAGTCGTGTACAGTGGCCAAATCTATCTAAAAATGGCCGACATCTGCCGATTAAACACTTCTCTTTCTCGCGTATTAATATCCTTATCTTTTCCTTACAATAAACGTTTATACAAATCGTTATTCGAAATAGCATGCATCCACTCATTAATTCTGTAAATACACTTTGAATAAAACAGTATATCTATCTATCGCCCGGTTCACACTCCACCCACGCCTATTGAACAGGTAAAGAGGCTCATCCCTTGTTCCCTGTTTGGGATGTGGTTTCCGGCTTTCTCTTTTCCAATCTTCTCACTTTGTTTTTGTTTTTTTTTCAATTGGAGTAGATAGATTTATCTATCGCCCGGTTCACACTCCACCCACGTCTATTGAACAGGTTAAGAGGCTCATTCCTTGTTCCCTGTTTAGGATGTGGTTTCCGGCTTTCTCTTTTCCAATCTTCTCACTTTTTTTTTTCAATTGGAGTAGATAGATCTATCGCCCGGTTCACACTCCACACACGTCTATTGAACAGGTTAAGAGGCTCATCCCTTGTTCCCTGTTTGGGATGTGGTTTCCGGCTTTCTCTTTTCCAATCTTCTCACTTTGTTTTTGTTTTTTTTTTTCAATTGGAGTAGATAGACTAAACTATCGCCCGGTTCACACTCCACCCACGTCTATTGAACAGGTTAAGAGTCTCATTCCTTGTTCCCTGTTTAGGATGTGGTTTCCGGCTTTCTCTTTTCCAATCTTCTCACTTTGTTTTTGTTTTTTTTTCAATTGGAGTAGATAGATTTATCTATAGCCCGGTTCACACTCCACCCACGTCTATTGAACAGGTTAAGAGGCTCATCCCTTGTTCCCTGTTTAGGATGTGGTTTCCGGTTTTTTCTTTTACTTTTCCAATCTTTTCACTATTACGTAGATTTAACGCACATCAGTGGCGTTACCACCTTGCTCGGGGTGATACGATTAAAATATATATATATATATATATATAAGTTGAATATATGGATCGGAATCCGACAAGATGAATAGAACAAGTAAAAAACAAGTAGAAAAAAGTGTCTTTAATCTAACATATTTCACTTTTAACAAGCTTCAACAGAGATTTTTTTAAATACGAATGATTTAAAAATCCAAGAAACAATATGTTGATTGAGGCATGGTTTTACTGGTCAAATACGTGCCACGTGTGATAAAGCAATGGATGAATATTAAATGTAGAAGAAAAAGGTTGTGTCTGTTTAAGTGTGTGTGCCATCGCGTAATAAAACATTAGATGTTTATTATGAATGTAAGTATATGTAAGCGAAAATGTGTGTTAAGCGCCTCCAAACCATATATATATATATATATATATATATATATATATATATATAATGGTTACAAATGGAAGTATATGACACAGTTAGATACTGACACAACTTATATTTCAAGAATAAAACATATAGAAATTCTACTTTTCTCTCAAAATACTACTGGCAATTGAAAGATGCAAATAAAACTCCTACAGTTAAATGGAGAATATTAACAAAAGCTAGAATTTGGAAATCTTTACACGAAATATGTTTCCTTTGCTCACAAGAAAAAATCCATATAATAAAATACCCCAAAACTGACCTATTCAACCAACGTAATAAAATATATAATGACTGTAATCATAAAATCTTTCATAACCTTAAATTTATCTCAAATTTATTTCAATATTTTTATCCATTTTATTACTTAAATAATTTTAGTATATTGATCTGTAAATTTTTTAATTAGTATCATTATTTTATTATTTTTATTTGCACTTATGAAGTAATCCACTTATATCTTTTAAAAGATTTAGCTCATTGAACTGGCTATTCGATTAAAAATAATATTACTATTTTATTTGTAGTTATGATAATCCCCTTATAAGCTAAAAAAAATAAATAAATTTATTACTATTATAATTTTATTGTACTTATGAACAAATCCACTTATAACTAAAAAAATTAACTGATTGTAGTGGCTATTTGTTAAAATTACTATTATTATTTTATTTGTACTTATGATAATTTGAAATTTTATTACCTCACACTCTAATTAATTTTTCTCACTGGATAACCTTGTTTCTATTTCTTCAATATTATATATTTATTTTTTAAATCTTCGTATTTACATATTACAAAATAAATTAAACATATTTTACTGCCTGATGATGTTTTTGTAACACCGAAACTTTATAGCTATCAAATTGCAGTATGCAATAATAATAATAATAATAATAATAATAATAATAACCATATATATATATATATATATATATATATATATATATATATATATTGCCCTACGTTGATAGCACAACTCGGAGTTTCATGCGTTATGCAATCATCAGGTGCATATTACATAACGTTTAATAGATTTAAATTTAAATTTAATATATCAGGACTAAGAGTTAAATAAACAAAAATTACATGGATATATATATATATATATATATATATATATATATATATATATATATATATATAGTGAGAGAGAGAGAGAGAAATGTGAAGTCCGTGAACAGCAAGGATAATCCCATAAGATCTATTTAAAATAAAATATTAAGCGATCGATCTATATAGAAAGCTTAACAGAGCAATATGATATACATAAAGGAAAACTCAACACACCATCTTAAGTAGTTATAAATTATTATCCATTTTGATGAACTAATTAATTCATCTCATAAGATAAGGCTAAAGATTTCTATTCTGGATTTTGTTACTTGATTTCCACTTTTTCTAAATTTCTTGAATATTCTGGGAAAATATTAATACCGAATAAAACGTGGTTTGATGATATCAACGTATTTGTTCACTGAAATGGATTATAATTTATAGCAAATTTACATGTTATGTGAAATTTTGCTCTCTCTCTCTTGTCTCATAGAAAACAAAGTATGCCGTCATTGGCCAAACAAATCATTTATTCACGAAGTGAGAAAGCAGTGGAAAAAATTATGCATCATCTTGAAATGTATTTAACATTTCATTTTAGTGGGTGTGAGGTCGAGTGGTTAGAAATTTTGCGCTCAGATCCTGAGATCCGGGTTCAAATCTCACCAAGCGCCTGGAAAGCAAGCCACGAGTTACTCCAAGCCTTGTGAATAAAATTAGGGAGACGAAACTGTCTATGGCTATGTTAGCATGAAGCCACGAGTCATTGGGACTGAGATGCTGACTAGTTTTGTTCCAATTTGTTCAGATTATACACTTTCCGCCCAGAAACCGTAACTACGGCCAGCTAAGTATAGTTGCATTATAAATCACTTGTTGACCGTGGGCGTTAAACAAACACAAATATGCCTGAGCAGGTGTCTTCAAAAGGGATTTTTTAATCCCCTACAGCATATGAACGGTCAGCAATATATTTCGTATTATAAAATTATTTATACGCTGATTTCTATTTTCAAATTGTAATTAGAAATTAAGAATGATATAAATGACTTTTCCAGACACTCGTCAAGTGGAAACAAAGCAGTTTGCTGTGGTTAGTCATACAAATAATTACTTCAAAAGATGTAGGCGAATTCCATCTTCTTCTAAGTCAAGGTAAGTCAAGGTAAGTAGATATTGCAAATGACTTATAAAATAAAACCTCCACTGAATAGCTTACGCGATTCCGTGCTCAGATCATGTGATCAAATCCAGTTTATCGACTCTATACTTATCGATCAAATCCAGCTTATAGAATATATCAAGCCCAGTAGATTGTAAATTATACCGGAGCTCTCTCTGATTGCCAAGCCTCCAACCGCATCTATCGTGCAGAAATATATTAGTTACTTGTTGCCCAGAGCAGTAATTATAGAACAGATTGTAGATAGTAAATTATAGATAGTAAATTATATATAGTAATTATAGATAGTAAATTATAGATAGTAAATTATAGATTGTAAATTATAGATAGTAATTATAGATAGTAAATTATAGATAGTAAATTATAGATTGTAAATTATAGATAGTAATTATAGATAGTAAATTATAGATAGTAAATTATATATAGTAATTATAGATAGTAAATTATAGATAGTAAATTATATATAGTAAATTATATATAGTAAATTATAGATAGTAAATTATAGATAGTAAATTATATATAGTAATTATAGATAGTAAATTATAGATAGTAAATTATATATAGTAAATTATAGATAGTAAATTATAGATAGTAAATTATATATAGTAAATTATAGATAGTAAATTATAGATAGTAAATTATATATACTAAATCATATATAGTAAATTATAGACAGTAAATTATAGATAGTAAATTATAGATAGTAAATTATATATACAGAACACTCTGCTAAAACTTAGCCAACAAAGTCTAACCACAGTGATGATTTACATTTATCTTTCAGAAACTTCTAACTTTTTAAAAAAATAAAAGGTCTTAGAAAAATATATTGAACATTATATATAAAGCCCAGAACATTAAATTCGATTTGACCAGGTCAGCTATACTGTCGGAATATTATAATTTTATGGGTTAGAGACCTCTGACTGCATCCTCTACGGAGTCATCTACTAGATAAATGAAGGAAGACCCAAGTAGAAACTCGAATAGTGTTTAGCTTTCGGCTAAATAATAATAATAATAATAATAATAAAATACATATCGCAACATTAAAAAACCCAACAATGGTATGGCAAACCTTGTTTTAAAGAGTAGCAATTCACTCTCTCAGACTACGTCATTTACTTTTTAATCATTTCACCTCAAGTAAAGAACCAAAGCCCCTAAAACGTCGTGAGAATAATTACTGAGTATAAAATAATATTAAAAAACATTATTGAGAAGCTAAAACAATAAATAAACAGAAATTAAGAAGAAGCAAGACAACAACAGACATCGCATTTAAATTTGTGCACATCAATCTTGACGGGAAAGCAAGAAGTTAAAAGAGATTTCTACGAGCAAAAAGATTTTTTTTAAATAATTTTACTCCAAGCAAGGCAATAAAGCTACTAAGATGCAAGGGGTTAGTGAGTGTTAGAAAATAGGAGAAACAAATACTATTGAGGCGAGAGAACAATACAAGAATAAATATTAAGAAGAGAGAACGATTTAAATTTTGAAGATCAAAGTTGATTTGGAAGCGAGATTCCGGAATGAAGTTTCACAAGAAAAAAAGAAACTGTTAATCTATAACTTACGTTCTGATCTAGCCTTTTCAACCGCAAAATGACGAGATATTGCCGCCAATGTAGTCAGTCAATTGAGTGTCATACGTGATACACGCTTTGACTAACTGGGCGGATGTGCGTTGTGGTGCAGTGGATATCGACTCGGAACGACAAATCGGGGAGCCGAATTCGAATTCCAATTGCATTTCTTGAATTCCGTCTCCTCCCTCCAGTTATGGGTTAAATACTAGGACAGATTGGATTCTATGGCCTTGGCTGGCAATCAGTATACCGCAGAAAGTAATGTCAACCTACTGCGGGATAATCTTCTGCCCAGTCAGTCATGTTACTTTCGAGACATGATCGCCCAAATCGTGTATCACATATGTGACTTAACTTACTACCAATATAGTCAGCCAATATAGTATTTTGCTTAAATTCATGGAGTCTAAGTACCTTAGAGAAACTTTGATCAGAATAATTAGCATAAAAGTATTTAAAGAAAAGGCTCAGTAAAGTTATGCTACGGCGGTGAGAAAGTGAATGAAGTCGAAATACCAGGTCAGGACCAATAAAAATGCAAATTCTTCTTTGTATTTTCTCAAGGAACTCTAAATATACTTCGTGAGCACCAGAACAAATGTGGCAATAATATTCAAAGCATGATCAAATGGTAGACTTATGAATATTTTTATGACCACCCCTGACCACTTTCCACCAAAACACCGTCGTTATGGCAGCATCAGCCTAACGGGAACGCAACGTAGAATAACGAAATTCAGAATTTCACTACTCACGGGTTTCTGTCAATTAATCAAACAACGCCGAGCTGAATGCAATTGCCCTCAACTGGTGATAGACAGAAAAATGCAAACACAAAAGTGTATATTTAAGAATTAATAGCTTTAATTTCTACAATACACAAAGTTATTTGACAAATGGAGATCTTATAGGAGATGGGACAAAATAAAAGTAAAAAGAAAACTATGTCAGAAAAAAATGTTTTTTGGACGGGTGTTTCTGATTAATTCTATTAATACTATTTTTTTTTTCTCAAACGATGTAAAATCTGCTAACATGCATTTTACACTAAAGAGACAACAACAATATGCAACAACAATATAACAAAAGATAAATAATCGACTTATCTGTTATTAGTGTGGATATTTCTTTTTACTTTTTTTTTCAGTCTCTGGGTTTTTAGATTTCTTTTGAACTCTTTTTTTTTCTTTTCTTTTCAGCTTTTTTTCTTTTTGGTTCCTCTTTACTTTTGTTTCGAGGTTGAGATGCGTGATTTAATTTTATCTTCTCTTTTCTTCTTAGTCTTTCTCTTTGCTTTTGTCTCGAGGTTGAAACGCGTTGACTTAATCTGTCTTTTTCTCTTCCCTTCTCCTAGGGTTTGTGCCATGTTGAAGTTGATCTTTCCCTTCAACCAATCTTCACTTCATATACTGTTCCTCCTCTACGAATATTCGCAACCGCAAACTATCACGTACCGAATGGCCAGAACAAATCTTGACAAGAATCGTTTTCCCATAGCAAAACTATAACAGAGCGAACCCGGTTATGCAATGCTTTAACACGAAATTTATAACAGACCAAATCCGCCCGGTCCAACACCAGACACAGACATAGCCGACCATAAAAAGCCCATCCGATCAGGCCGAGGCCTGACGCGAGACTGAATTGAAATCCATTCTTATTTTCGCGCATGTTTGTCACATGACGTCGTATGATCTTAATCCCATGTGGACAAAAGCAGGTCACTAACCTTCGATTCAAGTCGGTCAGCCTAGAAGACATCCGCTTGGATCACTGTTCTATGACGTGATCAAAGGAAAGAAAAGTATTAGTGGCTTATTCATCATCACACATACATGCAGCCGCAATTAACCCGTTTGTTTCACCTTTTCATTTCTTTTCCTTTTTCTCGTGTGCACTACTGTTAGGTTTTAAGATACTTCTTCTTTTTTTTCGGTAACTTAGTCATGGATTTTCTTAAAATACCTGGGAAGTGTTCTAACAGAAGACGGAAAGTGCGACACAATGATCCGAAGATGATTTAGAATAGCCAAGGACGCATTCCAGAAGCTGAGTAGAGTATTAAGAGACTGAAAAATTTCGCTAGAAATAAAGAAAAGAGTACTGGATTGCTTTGTGATGTCAGTTCTTCAATATGACAGTGAATGCTGGACAATATCATCAAAGATGGAGGAAAAACTTGAAGTAACTGAAATGTGGTTCTATAGAAGGATGCTGCGGATATCATGGATCGAGCATGTGAGCAATGATGAAGTCCTAGAAATGATGGAAACGAAAAGGAAGCTAATACTGAGCATCAGGAAGAGACAGCTAAAGTTGTTGGGACATGCAATGAGGAAGGAGGGCTTGGAGAACCTGATACTAACAGACCAGATAGAGAGAAAAAGAAAGAGGGGAAAGCAACGGATAACGTATTTCAAGGGCCCGAGCAGGAGGATGGCAAAACTGGGGTTGCGTAGTGTTGCAGGAGAAAGCGTGCTAAGAGCCACCAGGGATAAGGAGACCTGGAAAGCCATGATTGCCTACGCCCTGAAAGGACAAGGCACATAGAAGAAGAAGAATTCAGGGGTTCGTAATAATATGTATGATAGAATCGAGTGAGAGAAAGATTGTCTAACACGACACAGTGAACCAACTTTCCTAGCAGCAAACCAATCAATTGATTCGATATAATCTTACCACTTGATGTCAATGGAAAAATTAGCCAGAGAAGACGTAACGAAGTTGGCATCATCCATGCAGATGGAAGGCAAAAATGGTTCTTTGAAGCGATTATACTACGGACATTGGATCCCTTCTCATGTGATTTGAATTAATAGATATAACCCTGGGACCTATGCTAAAAGTTTCGTTAATCACATTTCTCGCTCATGGAAATCTCTTCCAGCTTCAGACTTTCCGGCCAACTTTATATATACGAAGTGAAGATGTATTACAAAATGTACAAAGTTTTCCTGTGACGGGTTTCATCCATTGGGACTCCATTGGAATAGGTTTGTCATGATGTCCTAAAAGACGAAACTCGTCACACAAAAACTTTTTCCACTTTGTCAGATATCCCTTCAAAAGTGTTCTTGTGATATAAAAAATTCTGTATCGTTATCCCAAATATATATATATATATATATATATATATATAGGTGTGAGTTTGTAACCCTGGTTTTCACGCTCTTGCGATCGTCAGACAAACGATTGCAAGAGCGTTAAACCCTGGGTCACAAACCCCCACAATCTATATGAATATGTCAGGTCTATCACTGATATTTAACTCTTTCAAATAAGTACCGCGCATATATAATATATAAATAATATAATTTAAGTAACAAATTGCATATATATATATATATATATATATGTATATATGTATATATATATATATATATATATATGTGTGTGTGTGTGTGTGGTGTGTGTGTGTGTGTGTGTATGTATAATTTTATACATACTTTTCTCTCACACACACACACACACACATACATATACATATATATATATATATATATATATAATTACTTAGTATTTGGTCATAATTTAAATTGGACCAGTACACACTTGTAATAAAACGTTTTCAATGCAATTATATTCTAGAGCTTTTCAATATTTTTCATTTGTAAACAAGTTATTATGGTTCGTTATTACGGGAGTGTTCTTAAAAAAACGTAAAAATTAGTTATTGCAAATCGCCTGAAGACACCCCATGTTAGAAACCTAGGTCGCGTAATAACTCGTTTATAAGTAATTATATATATATATATATATATATATATATATATATATATATATATTGGAAAATTCAGCACATTATCTAAAGCGGTTATAAATTATAATTTCGACGACTAAGTTTTTGTTACCCATCTCTTCAAAACGCAGAATACATTTGGTTTAATTTAATCGGAACATTTAAGAAAGAGAGAGAGAGAGAGAGATAGAGAGAGAGAGAGAGAGAGAAAGAGAGAGAGAGAGAGAGAGATTCTAATCATCCAGGAAGTTTTTCTCGTCTGAATCCATCTTACACATATATAAATTTACCATCTACCTGTGCATCGAATACTACTGTCACATCTGGTCGGGTATCCTTGCTATGCATCCCTGGCTTTTTGACAAAATCTAACGGAGAATCGGCAATGTAATTGTTCCCAACCTGGTAGCTCAACTCCAGTCATTTTCTCACCGACGTCATGTGGCTTCCCTCTGTCTCTTCTACAAATACTTTCATGGTTTCAGCTCCGATGATCTTAGCTCCCTGGTGCCCCCTGCGCATGAATTTAGTCGAGCTGCTAGACTAGCAACTAGGTCCCACCCTTTTACAGTGAAACCAATCAAGTGTAACCGCAACTTCGACTCTACTAGCTTCTTTGCTCGCACTTGCCGCCTGTGGAATTCCCTTCCGTATACTTGCTTCCCTAACAGCTACAATCTCCAAGAATTTAAATGTAAAGTCAATTGCCATCTCTTACCTGCTTGACTCGCATCATTTCCCTGACAACCCTTGTATCATTTTCTTCCTTTCCACTCTACTCTCATGTAGCCCTATTGAAACCAGTATTCTCATCCTTCTCATACTGATTCTCAGAAACCCCCGTAACTTGTTCCTCTTTCTCATCACTCACCTCTAATGTAATCCCCTGCATACCAGTGGTAGTTCTGTCTTGCTTGGTGAGGAATGATTATATATATATATATATACATAATATGATCTGTCTGAATTTCTGAGGTAGAGAGTTATTATCTACATCCGAACAGTCAGTCAGTTAAGTCAGTTAAGTGCCATACGTGATACACGCTTGGGCGATCATGTTTATCCCGCAGTAGGTTGCCATTGCTTTCTGCGGTAGACTGGTTGCCGACCAAGGCTATAGAACCCAATCTGTCCTATTATTTAACCCATAACTGGAGGGAAGAGATGGATTAATACCTTTCTCAAGGGTATTTGCACGTAAGTGAATGCAATGAATTCAACTGGAATTCGAACTCGGCTCCCCGATTTCTCGTTCCGAGCCGATATCCACTGCGCCACAAACAGTTGTTCTAATTTTTGATGATGCTTTCACAACGTGCCCTCCAGTCTTCATCAGAAGCATATTGATCCAGTTAACCTACATGAAACTGAACTCGTATTGAATCTACTGGGATAGTCTGCTCTCATTACACTGTGCATGTCTAAGTCTATCTAGTGTTGTACTTATCTCGCTCTGTTTTCATCTAGAGACAGAACTATTATTATGCCAAATTTACTAACAAACGCATTAATCCACTAGGCCTAGTAGATTGAAGCATTGTTCCATTGTAGTAATTTTACATTTTTCTGTCTCTCAATAATCTACTCTGTTTTGGAATATATCCTTAGCAAGGCTAATGTTCAGCATTCATCGACATATAGAAGGACTGGCATTATAAAATAGTTCAGTACTCTTTTCTTTGTTTCTAACGATTGTTTTGTTTGTTTCTTAATGCTTTGCTTAACTTTTAGAAGGTGTCGTTCTTCATCCAATTCACCTTTAGGTGTCGTATGTAGAGTTCGCTGTGAAAATAGTTCCCAGATATTTAAATTATTGTACTTATTTGATTTGGGTATCCCCAGTTTGTAATTTGCATGTTGAATTGCTCATTTTGCTAACAATCTTATATTCTGTCTTTTTTCATTTTCTTTCTTTCTTGTTTTTTTTTTCACTACCCTCTGTAGGAGTTCTCGAGTCTCTTTTTCATTTTTGAGGAGATTGTCCAGTATTCACTGATATATAGAAGCACCGATATTACGTAATAGTTCGGTATTCTTTTCTTTGTTTTTTAACCCTCTAGGGCCATTCGTATCATATTTGATACAGTATGAAAACAAGCCTTGAAAGAAATATTTTCCTGAAAAATTTTTTAAGAGAAATATTTTATAAATTTCAAATGAAAGCAGTACTGACTGCTCAGTCAATGAATACCAAATGTTTCCTTATAGGGAAATACTGTATCAAATATGATACGAATGGCCCTAGAGGGTTAACGAAATTTTTCTGTTTCTTAATACTTTGCTTAACTTTTGGAAGGCATTTTTCTCTATCCTGATGCACCTTCGGATTATAGTGTCGCACTTTCTGTTCTCTGTTAGAACACATCCCAGGTATTTAAATTTCTGTACTTAGTTGATTTCGGTATCCACGACCTGAAATTGGTATTTTCGGCTCCTCTTTTTGCTGATGACCATGCGTATAGTTTTCTTGTAATTTATGTTTAGTCATTTCTTTTCGCTTTCTGAAGCTACCTGTAGGAAGTCTTGTAGTTTCCTTTCAGTGTCTGCTATCAGCACTGTATCAACTACGCATCTTATATTGTTCAGACTGTGGCCAACAATGGCAAATCCTGGCAGAGCTTCTAGAACTCTCAGTATTGCCTTGTTGTATTGGTCGATAGATCTGGTGAGAAGACACATCCTTGTCTTACATCCCTTTCTATTTTTGTCTATGAGCTGAAACGTAGATTATAAACATTTGGGTGCCTGTAACGTTTTCTAAGTAAATATGTACCAGTATTAGGCCTCCGACAGTCAGGGTTGACCATGGGTAGCATCCTAGTTTTCTGCTTGGCTGGAGCATCGGCGTCTGTGACTGTAGAAACCGATGCGAGAGTGACAGTATGTTGCAGAGGCTGCATTTATGTTTTGTTTCTGGTCTGTCGGAGCTGTCATTTTGCTTTCTGCGAACCCGAATCTCCATGGCGACTTGAGTTAGTTGTTCCTCCCTTGACTTGAGTTGTTGGGCCAGGGTTCCTCTCCACTTGAACCGGTTGACTGCTATGCTCTCCCATGACTCCGTGTTGATTCTCTTTAGCTTTCATATAGCATTTTATGATGTCACGATACCGCAGTTGTGGCCGCCCAGTGGGTCTTCTTTCAGAGGCCAGCTCTTCATACAGGAAATCTTTTGGAATGCGACCGTCTGGAATGTGGTGGACATGGCCTAGCCAGCGGAGTCTGCGCTATTTAATGTTGTGTGAACATGGTAGACAGACTGGCTCGAGATAGGACCTCAGTGTTGGGCATCTTGTCTTGCCATGAGTTTCTCAATATACGTCGGATACTTCTCATGTGGAAGGTGTTCAGATACTCCTCTTGCCTGGTGTACATGGTCCATGTCTCACTGCATATAGCAGTGTACTGATGACATAAATATGTACTAAGGGGTGAATATTAATCATGTCTTATGTTTTGAAGGTGTCTTTGAGATTGTGAACTGAATTTTCTAATAATTTTTTTCTAAACGAATATGTAGTAACGAATGTCATTATCCCGTCGTAGATTTCAAGGTCGATAATGGCAATAAAATTTCAACGAATGTCATATCACCATGTAATTAAATTGATAGCATTTAATGACTCCTGATGGTTTTTGAATTGTATAAAACTAGTCTCAGTCATTAGCATTGTAATTATACCAAAATAGAAATGATAGCTATTACTTGAGTTTGACAAGTTTCATTTGGCTGAAGAAAGTGGCTTCGTTCCCCGACCGGCAGGAATGCACATTAGAGAATATGAGCGACGCATTACGAACTAATTAATCACTTGAAAGAGACGATGACGAGATATCTCGTCAGGTCTTTATTTGCACTTGTCATTATTGGAAATATTTGTACACACCGAAGTGATAAAGAGAAGGTTCATTAGTCAATTACAGAAAGTTGTGGAGAATATCATGAATGGAACATTTGAGCAAAGAGGAAAGTGGACTTGGTGAACTTGACACACACAGGACATACCGAAGGAATATATCTAACGAGCTCACGTAAATGAATGGCAGAATAGAGACGGACAGGATATTAAAAAGACAGAGATCATTTAGAGCTACAAAGAAGAAATCGTGGAGAGCTATAATCAATCACGTTCAAATTGGATTCAGTACATACTTTTATATCGTTCAAGATTAAGAACCTCAACAAATAATGATCGGAAACTAATTCATAGATTTTGGTGAAATCAGTGGAATCAATGATTGACTTTGGGTGGCAGACAAAACTATCCTAGTCCTGACGATAAACTACATCCGACAGCAAAATCTCTGATCGCGAGAGTGGATGCTTTGACGAGCATGGGACCACTTTTTAAATGCTTTTGTACACAAATTCACTCTGACCCGTGGTGGTAACACCTGCTAAAGTCCCAGCCATGGGCAAATTATGAACCTCCAAATAAAAATAATATCCTGCAATTTCTTAAAGAAATCAAACTGTATAACAAAATATAACTTCAACTACAACATGAAACATTCCTATCATCGCCTCTAAAAATGATGTGCGCACAAACATGTATATACAGAAAAGCTGAGTATTATCAACCATATATTCGACTGCGAAAGAAGAATAAAGTTCATTTTTTTATTACTTCAAAGCTCACAAGAAAATTTTACTTCGGCATTAAATGACCCATAATGCCGTTAAACAAACAAGAATATCCCGTCTGTCAATTAATAAAGAAGGAATGTCCTGCTTTTGCTGGGAGTAATTCCTATTAGTGTCAGATATTGATTTCAAGGCCCAAATCACTTAAATGATAAGCGCAAAGCAATTTTCTTTTCCTGTTGTGAATAACGAAGAAGGGCTTGAAGGACAGAAATGTCAACAGAAAGAGCAATTATTCTTAAAATCAAGAAAATACAGCTGGATTTCTTGGACATATAATGAGGAAGAACAACTTAAAAACTAAGATAGATATATATATATATATATATATATATATATATATATATATATATTATAATCATATCACCCCGGGCAAGGCGGTAACGCCACTGATGTGCAGGGGGCTACGTAAGAGTGAAAAGATTGGAAAAGAGAAAACTGGGAATCTCATCCTAAACAGGGATCAAGGGATGAGCCTTTTCACCTGTTCAATAGACGTGGGTGGAGTGTGAACCGTGTGATAGTTTAGTCTATCTACTCCAAATGAGAAAAAAAAAAAGAAAAAGGAGTGAAAAGATTGGAAAAGAGAAAACCGGAAACCACATCCTAAACAGGGAACAAGGGATGAGCCTCTTTACCTGTTCAATAGGCGTGGGTGGAGTGTGAACCGGGCGATAGTTTCGAGGACAAAAGAGAAAAAGAAACCCGGCGAGTCACCTACTTGACTGTCGCTTGTATAAAGAGATGAGGAACATGGAGCGGGGCCCTTGGTAAAGAAAACCTGCTAAAAGCCACACAAGATAGAAATTTGTGAGAGCCATAATCACCTATGTCATAAAGGGACGCGACGCACACAAGCAGCAGACCATTTATTTGATTGACTTGCATAATTTAATGCGGAGTATTTTGATAGAAAATATAACAACGAAATCCGAAGACGCATTAGTATCGCTTGAGTTTGTGTTTTATTTTACGGTATAACCTATGTGGGTTATTTAATGCCAAAAAAGTAGAATTTTAGGGTACTTTTTTAATGTTCAGTTATAATGAGTAAGTTGATTTAGTCAGATTTTAATGAAAATTTTTATTATTATTATTATTATTATTATTATTATTATTATTATTTTAGAAAACTGAAGATGTTTTCCAGTTTTGTATTCAAAAATGTATTGCTGGTAATATTTTTATTCCTTCAAATATATATTATGGTAATAATTTTTTTCCTCAGAAAATGTATTGTTGGTAATATTTTTCCTTAAAAATGTAGATTTTTCTATAAAAGTCTATTCTTATGTATATATTTCTATAAAAGTCTATTTTTATAGTTTTGACCCCAGTTTGTGGAAAAACTATTTACCCATAGTTGGGATCCTTTGTGGTGCTACCACTCCGAATCAGGGTGGACCTGAAGACAACAGCAATTAAGAGGTGATTCTATGCTCCTCACAACCTCCCAATCATGGGCCTTGCTGCAGGATGTAGTTTATTGTCATACCCAGGGCCAGCATTAGAATAACGAAAGATGCCTTCGAAAATCTAAAGCACTATGAAAGAGGAACATTTCCCTAGAAAGCAAGTATATTAATAAACCTCTGTGTAATAGCGCTCCATCTATATGGCAGTGAATGTGGGACAATATCTGATGAAGTGGAGACTTCATGCATCATAACTTAATTGACTTGCTTAGACTTTGCTCAAGTTTCTAAATGGTTTTATCATAAAAAGATTCAAGCGAATATTTTCTAATTATTATAGTGAAACTCTATACAGTGAATTTGGGCGTCAGCCTGTAATTTTACCAGATCACAGGGGGTTATGTCTCTTTGCATAAAAAATTAAGTTGCATATTTATTTCTTTACATCTTTTTTTTTTTTTACATTACTGTGGCTAGTCGATGAAGAAAGAATTATCTGAGTTCAGTATCTGACGTATGGATAATGTTATCTGGAAAGAAGAAGGAAAGTGCGACACTATAATCCGAAGGTGCATCGGGATAGCGAAAAATGCCTTCCAAAAGTTAAGCAAAGAAGAAACAGAAAAATTACGTTAGAAACAAAGAAAAGAATACCGAACTGTTTTGTAATATCGGTGCTTCTATATATCAGTGAATACTGGACAATCTCCTCAAAAATGAAAAAGAGACTGAAAGCAACAAAAGAAACTATTCCAAAAGATTTCCTGTATGAAGAGCTGGCCTCTGAAAGAAGACCCACTGGGCGGCCACAACTGCGGTATCGTGACATCATAAAATGCTATATGAAAGCTAAAGAGAATCAACATGGAGTCATGGGAGAGCATAGCAGTCAACCGGTTCAAGTGGAGAGGAACCCTGGCCCAACAACTCAAGTCAAGGGAGGAACAACTAACTCAAGTCGCCATGGAGATTCGGGTTCGCAGAAAGCAAAATGACAGCTCCGACAGACCAGAAACAAAACATAAATGCAGCCTCTGCAACATACTGTCACTCTCGCATCGGTTTCTACAGTCACAGACACCGATGCTCCAGCCAAGCAGAAAACTAGGATGCTACGCATGGTCAACCCTGACTGTCGGAGTCCTAATACTAGTACATATTTACTTAGAAAATGTTAAAGGCACCCAAATGTTTATAATCTACGTTTCAGCTCATAGACAAAAATAGAAAGGGATGTAAGACAAGGATGTGTCTTCTCACCAGATCTATCGACCAATACAGCAAGGCAATACTGAGAGTTCTAGAAGCTCTGCCAGGATTTGCCATTGTTGGCCACAGTCTGAACAATATAAGATGCGTAGTTGATACAGTGCTGATAGCAGACACTGAAAGGAAACTACAAGACTTCCTACAGGTAGCTTCAGAAAGCGAAAAGAAATGACTAAACATAAATTACAAGAAAACTATACGCATGGTCATCAGCAAAAAGAGGAGCCGAAAATACCAATTTCAGGTCGTGGATAGCGAAATCAACTAAGTACAGAAATTTAAATACCTGGGATGTGTTCTAACAGAGAACAGAAAGTTCGACACTATAATCCGAAGGTGCATCAGGATAGAGAAAAATGCCTTCCAAAAGTTAAGCAAAGTATTAATAAACAGAAGAATTTCGTTAAAAAACAAAGAAAAGAATACCGAACTGTTACGTAATATCGGTGCTTCTATATATCAGTGAATACTGGACAATCTCCTCAAAAATGAAAAAGAGACACGAGAACTCCTACAGAGGGTAGTGAAAAAAAAAAAACAAGAAAGAAAGAAAATGAAAAAAGACAGAATATAAGATTGTTAGCAAAATGAGCAATTCAACATGCAAATTACAAACTGGGGATACCCAAATCAAATAAGTGCAATAATTTAAATATCTGGGAACTATTTTCACAGCGAACTTTACATACGACACCTAAATCTGAAGGTTTATGGGATGAAGAAAGATGACTTCTAAAAGTTAAGCAAAGTATTAAGAAACAAAAACAATTTCGTTAGAATCAAAGAAAAGAGTACTAAACTATTTTATAATATTAGTCCCTCTATATGTCAATGAATTCTGAACATTATCCTAAAAATGAAGACGAAACTTGAAGCAACATAAATATGGTTCTACAGAAAGATATTGAGGATACCATGAGCTAAATATGTGAGTAACAACGAAGTTTAGAGAAAAAGGGCGCTTATATTTAACATAAGAAAGAGACAGGTAAAATTGTAGGGCATATTAGGAGAGAAAAGGGCTTGGAAAATTTGATACTCGCAAGACCGATTGAAGGCTAGAGGGATAGAGTAAAACAACTCTACCTAGAGAGTTTGAGTAATTGAATGACAAAACAGGGTTTAGGGAAGATAACAAAAAGGCAAAATTTATTAAAATCTAAAAAGAAAAGGAAATTGTGGAGAACCATATTCGCCAACGTTTTGAAGAGACACGAAGCAGAGAAGAAAAATAGCCACTAAAAGATGTCTGATAAATTAAAAGGGTTTATTTAATTCAATATTAAGAAAAATGTGTAGATCCCATTATTTGTCGTCGATGTTGTTAATCTTAAACGATATAATACTCTCTTTTTATGTACCGAATGCATTTTGCAGGTAGACGATTATGACTCTCCACAACTTTCTCTTTGTAGCTTTAAGTAATGTGTATCTCCTTACTATCCATCTTAGTCATTATAATGCTATTCGTTTATAGATAAGTTGCCTTTAGATAAGTTGCTCGTTTTTATTACATATTTGGTCTTTCGTACAAAAAATGATTTAACAGTTCTACCAATAAAAATATAATAAAAATTATTTTTAAAATATTTCTGAAGAGAAAATGGCATTAGGCTATGTAGACGTCTATTCATCAAATGCGTCTTTACTTACTATGAAATATATCTTTTGTCATCAGTCAACGAAAGTATTTCAAAATCGCACTCGAAAAGTAAAAGTAAATTTTACAATATATATATATATATATATATATGCTCTAAATTTTTCCTTAGCAAATCCAAAATAAAATAACGCTTTTTATTAAATTATGCAAGCACCAAATCTCCACAAAAATACATTTTTAAAAATGTTATTCATTTTTTTTTCTTTTTTTGCAAATTTCTGGACAATTTTTTTAGCTTCTTTGAGTTGATAGTGCATCTGATTTGATCTGATATTGCATTTTTTTTACTGAAATAACATATTCATATAGGTTCGTTGAATAAATTATAACAAACATATTTATCATCAACTACTAATTTTAAAAGTGTTACCGATTTATCTAACAGATAATGTGACTGACAAAAATATTTTTAAAAAATCTTTCTAAAATAACGTATTCTGTATACAATACATTTAATGGATATGTCCTGAAAATGTCATTTAATTGCCTGATATTTTGGTAAATTAAAAAAAAAATAATGGGAAATTTTTGTTTTCATTAAAAACGTAAATTTTGGCGCTACCTTCAACAGTATCATGGATTTTGATGCAAGAATTACGCATAAAATTGGCAGAAATGTCACATGAGATTTGTTATCAGCTGATTTATTGGCTTAAAAAAACATTCTTGACCTTCAGGAAGAAAGAAAACAATTTCTAATGCTAGATAAAACTATTAGAACTTGCAATGAGACGATATACGATGTAAGTCAAAACTGACAAACTGGTCCGAAATGAATTCGTTGTTAATCTGAGAATCTGTACGTAGATACGAAGTTTACGTTTCATGCATTCTGGCTTGAATTACTTCTTTATTAAATGTATATTCAGACAGGTTATAAACTTCCGACAGACTTTTTTTAGAACAAAAGACATGCGCATAGCAACAGGCTGCGTAAAACCCAGGGATACAGCGCTCATATTATAGAACGAAAAGAGTTCGTTACTTCCGGGTTATCTCCCCGCCAATTTTGTACAAAAATTTGAAGTACCAAAAACTTAAATTATTTTAGGTGTATGGGTATGTTTTGAAGGTTATCACAATGCGTTTAGTAAAATAAAGGAAGATAAAGAAGGTATTGAGTATTATCTATTTATTATTCATTACTGTTTTGAGATCAAAATCTCATCTTCAAAATGGTAGGAGAGCTTGTTTTCACATCCGCTTGTGCCTTCATTTTGTGAAGATTAAGTATAAAACAATAAAATATGAAACCACACAATTTGGGTATTTAATGAAATGTGTCGTGAGACTAAAGAATGTTTTTTGTATGCAATACCAGACAGGAGTGCAGCAACACTGACGCCTATAATCAAGCAGTCGGTTCGGCCTGGCTCCACAATAATCACAGACGAGTGGAGGGGATACAATCAAGTGAGGAATGATTTTGCCCATCTCACAGTGAATTACATCTTGAACTTTTTTGATCCACAAACCGGCGCCCACACGCAACATATCGAACGAATGTGGAGGGACGCCAATTTCAGGAATAAGCGACAGGAAGGCACTCACCGAACAATGCTGGACTCCTACCCCTGTGAGTTTATGTGGCGGCAGAGGCTGCAAGATGCTGATCCCTTTCTTCGAATCCTTTCCGACATTGCTCAGTTCTGGCCTATCAACTGACTGAATGGACACTTGTACAAAATTAGCAGGGAGATAACCCGGAAGTACCAAAAATAATTCAGCATTTGCTCGAGTATATCGGAGCTCTCTTCCACGACGAAAGGAAACAACTGGTAATACAGAGAAATACCGACGGGACGAGAATATTGAAAACCGAAGGAGAAGCTGCACTGGCCAAATTGAGCAGAAACAAAGCGGCAGAGTCAGAAGAAATTGTTATAGAGATACTAGCAGTTTTAGATAGTTTTGACATAGAACAGATCATAGAAACAATAAAGTTCACGACAGTGGTGACATACCGGAAGACTTAAGCAGATCCAATTTTCTTACCACTACCAAAGAAACCAGGCGCAAACGAATGGGAATCCCACCAAATTAGATTAATGATATAACAATGCTCTTCATCCGGATTCTGATGAATAGAGCGCGTAGCAGTATCAGGCCAGTGATAGAACGAAAACTAACCATTTTTTCTCATCATTTTCCCCTATGTAACCCCTAACCATTCTTTCTCATCACTTTCTCCTATGTAACCCCCTAGCCACTCTTTCTCATTACTTCCCCCTATGTAACCCCCCAAACCACTCTTTCTCATCACTTTCCCCTATGTAATCCCCTAACCACTCTTTCTCATCACTTTCCCCTATGTCACTCCCTAACCACTCTTTCTCATCACTTCCCCTATGTAACCCCTAACCACTCATTCTCATCACTTTCCCCTATGTCACCCCCTAGCCACTCTTTCTCATTACTTCCCCCTATGTCACTCCCTAGCCACTCTTTCTCATCACTTTCCCCTATGTCACTCCCTAACCACTCTTTCTCATCACTTTCCCCTATGTCACTCCCTAACCACTCTTTCTCATCACTTCCCCTATGTAACCCCCTAACCACTCTTTCTCATCACTTTCCCCTATGTAACCCCCTAACCACTCTTTATCGTCACTTTCCCCTATGTAACCCCCTAACCACTCTTTATCGTCACTTCCTCCTATGTAACCTCCTAACCACGCTTTGTCATCACTTTTTCTTATGTAACCCCCTAACCACTCTTTCTCATCACTTTCCCCTATGTAACCCCTAACCACTCTTTCTCATCACTTTCCCCTATGTCACCCCCTAGCCACTCTTTCTCATCACTTCCCCCTATGTAACCTCCTAACCACACTTTGTCATCACTTTTCCTTATGTAACCCCCTAGCCACTCTTTCTCATCACTTTCCCCTATGTAACCCCCTAACCACTCTGTCTCATCACTTTCCCCTATGTAACCCCCTGCGCAACAGTGGCAGTGAAATGCCTTGCTTGGGGTGAAATGATTAAAAAAAAATAGTGCGGGTTTGTCAACGACACCGGAACAAGGAACGCTATATTTATGCACAGAATGTGATCAAAAAGAGAAATAAAAATACATATAAATGTGTTTTATAGACTACGCAAAGGCGTTCTCTAAAGATCTGTTTGAGCTGCCCAACAACATTGATATGTTCAGGAAAGACATTAGAATAATCAAAAATCTATACTGGCAGCCAGCGACCTGCATACTGACAGGAAATGAGTTAAGCAGATATACAAAATAGAAAGGGTTATAAGACAAACGATGTGTCTTCTCACCTGTTTTATTCAACCTATACAGCAAAGCAGTTCTGAGAAAACTAGAAATCCTGCCAGGATTCTTCATTGGCAGCTACAATCTTACAAATATAAGACATGCGGATGACACAGTGCTGATAGCAAACACGAAAAGGAAACTACAAAACCTCCCCCAGAATATAGCAAAGAAAAGCGAGAAGACAGGACTAAATATAAAACTACAAGAAAACTGAATGCATGGTCATCAATAAAAAATGAAGTCGCAAATGCCAATTATAGATAGCGGATACTAAAATATATTATATACATATGATCTCCCCTCGTTTATTTAGGAGTATGTTTTGGTACTGAAATTTCAAAATTTTAATTTTTTCTGTCAAGCATAGATTACATCTATCTATTAAGCTATTAGGAGTCCTAGATTGCAGCTTACTGAAGAAATTAGATTTGTCATGACATAAAAACTTCATGTCACGTTTATCGTGACCAACATTATTCACGTTAAGTGTATGATAGTGATATTCGTAGAATGAGATGATAATGTTACACACGCAGAATTTGACCGGACTAAATAAGCAGCACTTTCTTTTCTACAAATCCAGTTGGATTTGCTACAAAAAAAAGTAACTATCAGTATTTTATAGATTTTTGATGTTAAAGAAGCAGATAAAAAAACATCAAGCACTTTGCTTCCAGAAAAAGTTTAAATATGTATCTTTTTTACTGTCATACTGAGACGAACAATTACCAATTATAGTCAGTCAGTCAGTTAAGTGCCATACGTGATATCGCTTGAACGATCATGTCTCTTTTTGATCCATGACTGACTAGGCAGAAGATTTTCCCGCTGTAGGTTGTAATTTATTCTACAGTAAGCTAATTGTCAGCCAGAGCTATAGAACACAGTCTGTCCTGCTATTCAACCCATAGCTGGGGAGAGAAGAAATGGATTAATACTTTTCCCAAAATTCCTTGCGCGTAAGTGAATGCAATGAATTTAACTGGAATTCGAACTCAGCTCTCTGATTTCTCATTCCGAGCTAATATCCATTGCACCACATATATAGTCATTCAGTTAAGTACTATGCATGATACACGCTTGGACGATCATGATTGGGTAGAAGATTTTCCCGCAGAAGGTTGCCATTACTTTCTGCGGTAGACTAGTTGCCAACCAAGGCTATACAATCCAATCTGTGGATACAATGAACTATTTTTGTAAGCTAGACTGCTTTTTTTTCTTTTCTTTTTTTTGTAATCGTTTCACCCCAAGCAAGGTACTACCGCCACTGATGTGCAGGGGACTATATAAGAGAGTAAACGTTTCAGCGGTAGGAGAGCGAAGAGCGAAGAGAATAACGAACCAGTTACAGGGGGTGTCAGAGAAAGAGCAAGAGAAGGATGGGAATATAGGTGTGATGACAGTTGCGAAGGTAGAGTGAGAAAGCAAAAGATACACGGAGTGATGTAAAAAGGACGAGGGAAGGACTGGGTCAGTTGGATAAGTGATGGGAATTGACATTGTCTTTAAATTCCTTGAGGTTGTAGCTGCCAGGAAAGGAAGGTATACAGAAGGGGAGTTCCACAGGCGGGAAGCGGGAGAAAAGAAGCTGATGGAGTAGAACTGTCGGTTGCATTTGGTTGATTTAACCGTAAATGGGTGGGGCCTTGTTGCCAGTCTGGTTGCTCGAGTAAATTCTTGTAGAGGGGGCACCAGTGACCTAAGTTCGTCGAAGCAGAAGCCAAGAAAATATTTGTAGAAGAGACAGAGGGAAGCCACATCCCGTCGGTGAGAAAGTAGTCGGAGTAGAACTGCCAGATCGGGACCGATCACATTACAACTTCTCCTTTGGAACCTGTCGAGAACACTGAGATGAACAGCGGCGATGCCCGACCATATATGACAACAGTATTCAATGCACGGTCGGTCGGTTGATTTGTATATGTGCAAGATGGATTCAGGCGAAAAAAAAAATCTACAATCTTAAACTTTTTTTTTAATTGTTTCACCCTCCAAGCAAGGCGGTACCACCACTGATGCGCAGGGGCTACACAAGAGAGTAAAAGTTTAAGCAGGAGGCAAGCGAAGAAAAAGACGAACCTGGTACAGGGGGTGTCCGAGAAAGGGCAAGAGAATGATGGGAATACATGTGTGATGACAGTTGTGAAGGCAGAGTGAGAAAGAAAAAGAAAAAAAAATACACGGGGTGATGTAGAAAGAACATGGAAAGGACTGGAGTCAAGTGGATAAGAGATGGGAATTGACATTGTCTTTAAATTCCTTGAGGTTGTAGCTGCCAGGAAAGGAAGGTATACAGAAGGGAGATCTACAGGCGGGAAGTGGGAGAAAAGAAGCTGATGGAGTAGAACTGTCGGTTGCATTTGGTAGATTTAACCGTAAAAGGGTGTGACCTTGTTTCCAGTCTGGTTGCACGAGTAAATTCTTGTAGAGTGGGCACCAGTAACCCAAGTTCGTCGAAGCAGAAGCCATGAAAATATTTGTAGAAGAGACAGAGGGAAGCCACATCCCACCGGTGAGAAAGTAATTGGAGTCGAGATGCCAGGTCTAGACCGATCACATTACAGATTCTTCTTTGGAGCCTGTCGAGAACCCTGAGATCAACAGCAGGGACGTTTGACCAGATATGGCAATAGTCGTCTATGCACGATCGGATGGTTGATTTGTATATGTGCAAGATGGATTCAGGCGAAAAAAAAAAATTTCCTGGCCCGACACAGTGACCCAATCTTCCTAGCAGTGGATTTAACTATTGATTCAATGTACTGGTTTCGCTTGAGGTCAGAAGAGAAGGTGAGGCCGAGGAGGCGCAGTGTCTTAAACCGAATAGTAGTTGTCATAATAGTCCTTTGCTGTACAAATTTATTTGACGAAGCATTTCTATTATTAAATTTGAACTACTTTTCCGTCTTATTTTTGTTGCATTTAAGCTGCATAGGAATTATTCATATCGGTTAATTCTATTATCGTGATATTTATGAAATATGAATTTAGATATATAAGCTTTTAAAAAAATATTAATACACACAATTTAACGGAATAAATCAACAAGTTTCTATTACTTATAATCCAGTTAGATTTGCTAAAGAAAATAATAACTAAATGTAATTATGTATGGATTTATTGCAATTACAGCCATGGCTAGAAAAGAGATCAAGTGACGCTCACTATATAATCAGACGACAATGTAACCGACACTTCTACTCTATCAGCTTCTTTTCTTGCACTTTTGGAACTCCTTTCCGTATACTTGCTTTCCTGATAGCCACAACCCCCAAAAGTTTAAATGCAACATCAATTGGCATTTTCTATCGCATTATTCTCATCTTTCTCTTATCCTTTCCTTGGTAAAAATTGCTGTAAAAAAATTCCATTGTGGATAATTTTCACGTTCTAATGAACACTAAGCAATTTATCAACCGTTATATTTGAAGCAAAAAAAAAAAAAAAAAATTACAGTAATTTTTAGCCACACAGTTTTGTGGTTATTTTTGTTTCCACAACTTACACCTCTGAAGATGATCTCAGAAGGTGATTAAACGTACCTGGGAACATCGAGAAATGGATAATAAAATCACCTGTCAAAGTTATAGTGCATTTTTTACGTCTTTCAAGTATAATACGCGAAAAGTTATCCGTGGGTACAAACTGATTTTATCAAAAATAAGCAAACGCAATGTTTGCAATTTATTTAATCTGATATGGCATATATATATATATATATATATATATACAAAAAATAATTTAAAATATCACCTCAGCATTATAATGAACAATGCGAAAATAAAAAAGAACGCTCATTATGTAATATGCACTTGATCAATTTAGAGTGCATGAAACTTCGTATCGTGCTATCGACGTAGGTTTATATATATATATATATATATATATATGATCTTCAACGTTCACGCATCAAAGTTATTCGTTTTTACTTTCTGTGTCGAATGATAAAATATCTTTTTTCTCCATCTTCCTCTATCTTGAACATGTTTACTCTCTTTCACTCTCTTGCTCTGTCTTTCTTTTTCAAACTTTATTTACTGCCTCCAATTTTGAATGTTTCTCATTCTGTTTGTCAAGAAATCTGCAGGTGGTGTAATGGATTAATCTGGCAAATTCATTTAATCTGTTTCTTACAGCCCTTTTTACACACACACACACACACACACACACACACACACACACACACACACACACTCGAAATGTGAAACCAGAGAATCATGTTCGAATTCAAGTCGTATTCGTGCGTGGTGGTCCGTGGATATCGGCTCGGAACGAGAAACCAGGGAGCCGAGTTCGAATTCCAGTTGAATTCATTGCATTCACTTACGCGCAAATACCCTTGGGAAAGGTATTAATCCATCTCTTCCTTCTAGTTATGGGTTAAATAACAGGACAGATTGGGTTCTATAGCCTTGGCTGGCAACCAGTCTACCACAGAAAGCAATGGCAACCTACTGCGGTATAATCTTTTGCCCAGTCAGTCATGTCTCTTTCGAGACATGATCGCCCAAGCGTGTTTCACGCATGACACTTAACTGACTGACTGCTCGCAAATATCCTGAGGATGGGTATGACTATCTCCTCCCCGAAATAGTAAGACTTGTACGTGGAATAAAATGTTATTGCAATATTTAACTCGCAATAAAGAATTAATCTTATTTGTACAATGCAAAATATGTTTCACTTTATATAACGCAAAGAAGGCCGTGAGTAGAAAACCAAATCTGTGTGTGTGTCTGTGTGTGTCTGTGTGTCTGTGTGTCTGTGTGTGTGTGTCTGTGTGTCTGTGTGTGTGTGTCTGTGTGTCTGTGTGTGTGTGTAAAAAGTACAGTAAGAAACAGATTAAATGAATTTGCCAGATTAATATAGCAAATTGTTTCGTCTCTTACCTGCTTTACAATTGTGGGATAACCGATTAAGTCTTAAGTAGTTTAGTAATATGATTAAATTGTAACCAGACCCTTGGAAATACAGAGCTAGACAAACTCTATGACATATTGACACTTTTGTAAATAATGATTTCATCCTGTCTGTTTACACACACACACACACACACACACACACACACACACACACATATATATATATATATATGTATACATTTGTGTATTTAGGCAGCAAATTTTCTTTTAGACATGTCAGATTAAATAAATGGCAAACATTGTGTCTGCTTATTTTTAATAAAATCCGTTCATACTCACGTATAATCTTTCGCGTATTATAACTGAAAGATATAAGAAATGAACTGTAACTTTGACAGATGATTTTATTATTCATTTCTCGATGTTCCCAAGTACTTTCTTTCTCCTTCCGAGATAATCTTCGGGGGTGTGAGTTGTGATAACAAAAAATAAAAGCAAAACTGTTGCTAAAAATTACTGTAAATTTTCTTCTTGTTTCAAATATAACGGTTGACAAATTGCTTAGCGTTCATTTGAACGTGAAAATTATCCAAAATGGATTTTTTGTGTTGTAATGTCATGGTAATGCACGTATTAAATTATGAAAAAAAGTTTTATAAACATTTTAGAACAGTATTCATAGCTGATTCTATTACTTGACGTCTCAAGTTTTTTAATGAAAAGGATAAAATGCCAACCAACTACGCACCCCGGGTGTCAACCGTGAGATCTCTTCGGGCAAGTAGAATAATGAGTTCATCCGTCTATTTGTCTTTTTTTATTATTTAAATATCTTCTCTTTACATATTCAGTTTTGAATGTTGTATAGAGCACTTTTTCTTATCTATACCTTTTAGGCGCGGCTGTTTCAGCCTTCCATTTCCATTTACATTTCTGCATATATATATATATATACACGTATTTATAATTGACAATCGATTTTAATCTTATTTCATACAGTCTATCTATCTATCTATCTATCTATCTATCTATCTATCTATCTATCTGTTTGTTTGTCTTTCTGTCTCTCTCCACATATTTTCGATAACTAGCTTTTAAATTCAATTTTTAAAAATAAAAAAAGTTTTCTTGAAACTTTCATTTTAGTGTTAATTCAAAGCTAAATGATTAAATTTACTATTTCCAGTAAGTAAATACTCTGGTGTATTTCAAATAGACCTCATTTTGATTGTAATCTAAAATTCTTAAATTTTTAAAATTTAAAAAAATTTGGTCATTTTTTGAGCGATCGACACATTTCTAAACAAAAGTTAATTCTCGCTTTTAAAAAATCTCGCAAAAATAACATACATTTGTGACACGCTATTTTTGAAAAAATAGCAATGTCATTTGAAATTAATCAGATTTACACAAGTATTACTAATTTATAACATGAAATTTCGACTAAAACTATTTCTTAATAACGGAATAACCTTTCCCGTATAACCTTAATAACGTATATTCCCGTATATTCCCGTTAATTCCCGTATATTCTTAATAACGGAATAACCTTTCCCGTATAATTTGACATATGACGAGGGACAGACGCGACATAAGCTAAGTGTCTATGGTGTTCACAAGTGACAAAACTGTCAATTTTTTTTTCTTGTAAGGGGAAGAAACCACGAAACACGTGACCTTTTAATGTACACACAGAAATTACTATACAAAAAACCGTCAAATACACACAATATTTATTTATTTATTTTAGAAATACGATAGCTCGATGATTTGCATTAAAATTTTTAATTTTCGCTTAGTAAATATAGTCTTCACTTAATAACTTAATAACTTATCGTGTACAAGTGTTTGAAATATTTAAAAATATTTATCAAATTTTATAAATTATTGTATCATAATTTAAAAAACAATTCTTTTAAAAATAATATAATAACATAAGATTATTATTATTTTATTTATTATTTAAATTTCTTATTGTTAATATTTTCTTATATATTTTTACTATTTATAATTTCTATTATTATCATTTTATATTTTTATATCATATATATATTGTTTTTCCTTATAATTTATTTTATTATTTTCGTATTGTTTAACATTTCGTATTAATTTAATTAAACTCTAATGTCATTATTATTGTTATTATTATCAAATTTATTATTATTATTATTGTTATTATTATTATATTTATTATTGATATTTTATCAGCAGCAGCATTACTGTTATTATACTACTATCATAGAAAGATTAATATTAATAGCATTAAAATCATGAAATTAAAATGGCAATCTTTATAAGACGAAGTTATTACTTTTGCCGTTGGAATTAACATAAAAAATCGAACAATTCAGTTTATCTATTTAAAATACGGTCTCTAAATTTGCTGCTCTGTATTTGAAAATCTTCAATCCTAAGAAAATTTTAATTCGAGATCCTCATATCGGCTCGGCTTTTTCGTCCACCATATATCTCTTTGTAACTCGTACTTCCTCTTTAACAAATGACACTGTAACTCTTACTTCATCTTTTAACAATAAAATGTTTTCAAAAATTCAGCCTGACGAGTTTATTTTCAATATTTACGCACACACACACACATATATATATATGCAAATAAATGCACAATGGTATCTATTATAACAGGAAGGATATATATGTACGTGTACATACATTATACATATATATATATATATATATATATATATATATATATATATATACTATAATCATCCACAGACAGATCTGTTTCGCTGTATTACAGCTCATCAGTACGACTTAGACTCAGTTGGCTTCATAAGCCAGGATCGAAACCCGACCAAATCGGCGATTCTACCCCTAGGCCACGAGCGTCCGGCAGAAGAAGGAAGGCTTTTTAGCGCGTATAAACACGCCCAATAGCTAGAGTGCTCCAATTCATTATCCAGTTATAAGCTACTGTTTACAAATTCCCCCACTCTTCCAGAGTGCTCACTCAGGGTGTGATATGTACATATATATGTATATATATATACATACATATATACACAGACATTCACACACATTATCTATCTATCTATCTATCTCTCTCTCTCTCTCTCTCTCTATATATATATATATATATATATATATATGTTTGTGTGTGTGTGTGTCAGTTGTTTAAGTCTATTAAGTATGTCATGCGCTGTTTTCCCTGTTCATCTTTCCCACTATCCGCCATGTGAGTATCAGATTCTTCAAACACTCCTTCCTTCAGTTGTCTCTTTTTAAAAGTAATATTTTCAGGAGAAGAAAGTAAAGAAAAATAAAAGGGAAAACATACAAATGAATCTGTATCAATCTGGGTCTAAGAATTTAAGTGAGTATTTTTCTATGGCAATATGTGGTCATTAAATCACATTTTTGTTAAGTAAATGTGGTTTAGTGGTTAGGATTCCTGGCTTTCATCCAGACGGCCCGAGTTCGATTCCCGTCTATAGGAACTATATCTTTTGGATGTGCGATGTGGTGTGTTGGATATCGGCTCGGAACGAGAAAAAACAAAAAGCAATGGCAACCTACTGCGGGATAATCTTCTGCCCAGTCAGTCATGTCTCGAAAGAGACATGATCGTTCAAGCGTGTATCACGTATGGCGCTTAACTGAAATTGGGATTATTTATATGGCTTAAGATGATAAAAAAGTTTGTTTTTTTAGGCAGAAATTGCATCTTTCTCTTTTACCGCCATAAGGTTTGGATTTAGCTACGCTATTCCAGGTAATAATTGGAGTTTTGTTAATGTTTTCTAGTTGCCAATAAAATATGGATAAAGCAGTATTTACTGTTGTTGAAAGACAAAATGTATTTGTTAAATCTTATCTTTCACCTGTGAGAAATGCTTCTAAAGTAAAATATAACATCATTATCATCCGAATGAATTCGAGTTCTATTAACAATACTTTCGGACATACATTGATCTTTCAATGGGCAGGTTTTATATTTTCGGTAGTTGCAATTATTTTTAAAAGGGTCATTGTTGTTATTAGTAGGGGGACTGATGTTGTTTAGATGGGTCAAATATTTATTTGATATCATAATATTATGTTGTGAAATATATTTACCTATATTCTTAACGTATTTTTATATTCTTAAATTTTATATAATACTAGCAGTATAGCCCGGCGTTGCTCGGGTGTAATGAAAGCTTTAAAACTAATCCATGGTCCTGGAGTTCAGATTCAGCCTAAAGAATAGTTGTGTGAAGTTTGGTGAGAATCGGATAAAAATTGTGGATTTATATAAAGGACAAACAGACAGATAAACAGACACACACACAAACATCTTGCCTTTTATATATATATATATTATCAATTTTCTGCACTATTGTAAGAACTGCAACCTTGAAACTTTTGCATATAGTTTCTTGTGTCTTTTTCTATGAGTGTATCAAATTTGATTAAAATCAGACCACTCCTTCTATAGACCGATTTTTTTCAATTATCGATTTTTGATATTTATTGGGGGTACCTCGACACAAAACCTACCTAAAAACACTCGCAGGCACTTATAGTACAACTGTGTAAATTTTCAAGAAAATCGGTTTAGCCGTTTCGGAGTCTATAGGTAACGGATACACACACACACACACACACACACACACACACACACACACACACACACACACACAGACAAAGTTCCATTTATAAATAAGTTTAGATAGCTTTGTCAATACACCGTTTTATTGACACCTGAATAATAATACTTTACATATGTGCACCATAAAGCAACATTATCATATTAATTATAACGAACTTAACATAAATAATAATAACACAACTATTTGCAATTGTCATAATCCTAACGCGTGTTCTTTGTAATATAAATGCCTTACAGATTCCATTGCATACTAAGCTACTATCTCAGCTAAAAATCCAAATCTTACCAAACATTTTATCGAATGTACGGAGAATAATTTTAAGTTTCGATTTCATCAGCATAACTTATCTTTCAATAATAAAATTCTACTTCTCTCTATGAATACTACTGGCAGTTAAAAGATGTAAATAAAACTCTTACAGTTAAATGGAAAATATTAATTCAAGCGAGAACATGTAAACAGTTACACTAAATGTGTTTCCTATGCTTACAAAAGAAAATCCATGTAATCCTACGTCTGAGCTATGGGCGCTCGGTAAGAAGACAGACTTTAGCGTTTTATATACAATGTAAAGACATATCAGTAGTCGAGAATGTTCAAATTCATTGCTGAATGAACGCTGTGTGAGTAGCTACTGTTTTTAAGTATACCATTCCTCCATAGTGCTCAATCGGGGTGTGAGAGCGTATATACCTTGGTCCCTGTTCAGGATGTGGTTTCCGGCTTTCTCTTTTCCAATCTTTTCACTTTTCTTTTTTTTTCTTTTTCTTTTTCATTTTTTGTTTTTTCTCAATTGGAGTAGATAGACGAAACTATCGCCCGGTTCACACTGCACCCACGTCTATTGTACAGGTGTAGAGGCTCATCCCTTGTTCCCTGTTTAGGATGTGGTTTCCGGCTTTCTTTTTTCCAATCTTTTCACTCATACGTAGCCCCTTGCACATCAGTGGCGTTACCGCCTTGCTCGGGGTGATATGATTAATATATATATATATATATATATACTCTATTCACACACACACACACACACACACGTACACACACACACACACACACACACACACATACAGTAGTACAATGCTTTTCAAACTTTAATGGAAATTTTAAAAAAAAATTAGACCAAACATTTAGAAAATAGGGAAAACAGCACTAGCCTGCATCAATAAATCCAAATTAACACGAATTAATAAATGAACGATCAGAAATTATCTCAAAATTCAGACGTGAAAACATAAAAAATAAAAACTATGAACAATACCTTGTAAAATACGACAGTTTTTATCTGAAAAATCGCAATATATATATATATATATATATTTAATCATATCACCCCGAGAAAGGCGGTAACGCCACTGAAGTGCAGGGGGCTACGTAAGAGTGAAAAGATTTGAAAAAGAGAAAGCCGGAAACCACATCCTAAACAAGGAAACAAGGGATGAGCCTCTACACCTGTACAATAGACGTGGGTGGAGTGTCAAATCGGGTGATAGTTTAGTCTGTCTACTCCAATTGAAAAAATAAAAAGAAAAAAGAAAAGTGTGAAAAGGTTGGAAAAGAGAAAGCCGGTAACCACACCCTAAACAGGGAACAAGGGATGAGCCTCTACACCTGTTCAATAGACGTGGGTGGAGTGTCAAACCGGGCGATAGTTTAGTCTATCTACTCCAATTGAAAAAAAAGAAAAAAGAAAAGAGTGAAAAGGTTGGAAAAAAGAAAGCCGGAAGCCACACCCTATACAGGGAACATGGGATGAGTCACTACACCTGTTCAATAGACGATGTAATGTTCTTCAGACAAAGCCAATACTGTGAACTAAACAAATAAGATAATCAAGACCAAAAAAACAACAAAAATCTAAAAAAATGTAGAAAAAATTAAATAAATTAATTTCTCGAATTCACAAATTAATAAAAAGTGATAAAGAAAACGTAATAATAAATAATAATTAATTGATCAATAATAAATAATTAGTATAAAGTTAATAGCTGAAAATATTGGCGATTGGATCCACAGTTATTTATAGGCAATAGACTCTAGAATAATTTGAAGTCTAACCATTACACCCATTTAATAACTGTTAGGATAACACAATAGACTTTACTACCCATAATGCACTATGGCTAGCATATATAAATAATTAAGCCAAAAGACAATATACATGGCCTAAAGCTTGCGTTCAAGCTTGAAAGAAAGTGTCACCGGTTATATATATATATATATACCGAAGTCAGTCTGTTTAATACTTGAATGCAATATATATATATATATATATATATATAGATAGAGAGAGAGAGAGAGAGAGAGAGCATTAAATACTGCGAATAAGAAAGATTTAATTAATTTTTTATTAAGTTTTCTAGCAACGCAACATATTATTTTGTTTTGTTTGAGCTAACGAATATAAAGGTGTCCATATCATATTCCTTAACCTCAAACCTCAACAAAACTAAAAAATGTTTGGAAAAAGTTTATAAAAATTATTTAAAGAATTGATCAAATCTTCCCTATTTAATTAGAGACAATTAAAAGACAGTTTGGTGTCCAAATATATATATATATATATATATTTTTCACTTTTAAACGAGTTATTTCGCTACCTTGATTTCTACCATGAGTGCTGTCTTCAGGCGATTTTTAATAACCATAAATTAGGACCAAAAACTAAGTATTAAACAATCAATATATATTCTCTCTCTCTCTCTCTCTCACTCACTCTTTCTCTCTCTCTCTCTCTCTCTACATATGTATATATATATATATATATATTGGCGTCAGTCAAGGTAGAAGCAACCGGAGTCTAACCGTACTGATGAGCTGTGATAAAGCGAAACGGATCTGTCTGCGGATGACTATATATATATCTTCTACAATACAGCGACTCTTTTGGTGCAGTGGATATCGACTCGGGGTGCCGAGTTCGAATTCCATTTGAATTTCTTGCATTCATTTACGCATAAATTCCCTTGGGTAAGGTCTTAATCCGTCACTTCCCTCCCGTTATGGATTAAGTAATAGAACAGATTGGGTTTTATAGCCTTGACTGGAAACAAGTTTACCGCAGAAAGCAATGGCAACCTACTGCGTGATAATCTTCTGCCCAGTCAGTAATGTCTCTTCTGAGACATGATTGCCTGAGTGTGTATCACGTATGGCATTTAACTGACTGACTAATATTAGTATACGTTCATGATTCGTGACACTCAGTGAGGATCAAACTTACCAGAGTAGAACTGGCCTGTGTAACATATACGATAACATTGTCAAAGTTAGATACAACATAGGGAGTTAATTTCCGTAAAACTGCAGAAATATATATATATATATATATATATGTGTGTGTGTGTGTGTGTGTGTGTGTGTGTGTGTGTGTGATGGTGAAAATTTCTAAGTCCGAAACACTCCTCAAAATATGGCCAAAAGGTGAAACAACAGATCCTTGTAATGAATTTGTGTGCGGGGAGTGTATGGTGACATTTCCTTCCTTAGGCTGCCCCTCTTAAATAACTGAACTCTCTCTCTCTCTCTCTCTCTCTCTCTCTCTCTCTCTCTCTCTCTCTGCTTTTCAAACATACGGGGCACCGTGTTCTTCAACGGTTGAAGGCAGTCTATACCCCCTAGACAAAGAGCCCCTATTTGATAATCCTACTTTACATTCTCTCTCTCTCTCTCTCTCTTTCTTTCTTACCCACGGGTGCATGCTCATGCCATCCAATGTCTCCCCAAAATATCTGCTATCAAGTGGATATATTTTTAATTCTGCTCTTATTACAGCATATCATATTACATCTGCCAGCTTACCAGATGTAACAGGACCACATTGCTGTAAGGTGATGAGCCCCTCATAATAAAAGCCAGTATGTTTATGCATCTAAAGTGCTTGTATTGCTGCGAGTGTCTCCGGGACGTATATCTAAGTTCATGTTTTTACTGTGTACTATTGTGACTGTGTGTCAGTGATTCATTTATTTATTAATCGATTGCTTGATTTTTTACGACTTATCAATCTTTTGTAGGTTTAAGGCTAGAAACTAGTTTTAGATTGTAAGAGTTTTTGGAGAGGGTAATAATTTACTGCTACACCCTATACTAATTAACCCGTAGCTGGGTATTCATACCTTTCCCAAGTGCATATAACGACTGGAATTGGAACTAGGCTCTCCGATTTCCAATTCTGAGCTGTTATCATCCAAACTTACAGCACCTGGTATTCTCGAGCGGTAACCCATCTAAGTACTGACCAGGATTGACGTTGCTTACTTTCGGTAATTGTATGGTGTTTCCACGTGATATGACCGTAAGTCTTACCAACCGCCTATCCAAACTTACAGCACCTGGTATTTTCCAGTTGTCATCCATCTAAGTGGTCCTGGGCATGACGGTCAACTGCATCCGGCAGCAAGGCATTTGATTGGGAGGTTGTGAGGAGCATGGGACCACCTCTTAATTGCTGTTGTTCTCAGGTCCACCCTGACCCGGAGTGGTACCACCTGTTAGGATCCCAGCTATGGACAAAAAGTTAACCCCCAAAACACTATGAAAGTATAAAAATATACTTTTATAGAAATATATACATAAAAATAGACTTTTATAGGAAAATATATATTTTTGAAGGAAAAATATTACCAACAATACATTTTTGAAAAAAGATTATTACATATACATATTATTACATATTATTTTATATACATTATTACATATTATTTTATATACATAAAAATAGACTTTTATAGGAAAATATATATTTTTGAAGGAAAAATATTACCAACAATACATTTTTGAAAAAAGATTATTACATATACATATTATTACATATTATTTTATATACATTATTACATATTATTTTATATACATAAAAATAGACTTTTATAGGAAAATATATATTTTTGAAGGAAAAATATTACCAACAATACATTTTTGAAAAAAGATTATTACATATACATATTATTACATATTATTTTATATACATTATTACATATTATTTTATATACATAAAAATAGACTTTTATAGGAAAATATATATTTTTGAAGGAAAAATATTACCAACAATACATTTTTGAAAAAAGATTATTACATATACATATTATTACATATTATTTTATATACATTATTACATATTATTTTATATACATAAAAATAGACTTTTATAGGAAAATATATATTTTTGAAGGAAAAATATTACCAACAATACATTTTTGAAAAAAGATTATTACATATACATATTATTACATATTATTTTATATACATTATTACATATTATTTTATATACATAAAAATAGACTTTTATAGGAAAATATATATTTTTGAAGGAAAAATATTACCAACAATACATTTTTGAAAAAAGATTATTACCATAACACATTTTTCAAGGAAAAATTATTCTCAACAAAACATTTTTGAATACAAATCTAGAAGGTATTTTCAGTTTTCTAAAAAAAAAATTTTTTTTTAAATTTTCACTACAATTTGACTAAATCAACCTTCTCACTATAACCGAGCATTAAAAAAAAAACCCCTTAAAGCCCTGCCTTTTTGGTATTAAATAACCCACAAGGGTTGATATGCCGTTAAACAAAACTGAAACACAAACCCATCCAACCAGGGTTAACGGAACCGTTGTTTCACCGAGATATGGCCGTAAACCCGTGTGTGTTAGTGTTTTATTGAGAGTATCTTTTCATAATTTGAGCATGTCTATTTTAATCTGTTCTGCCTGAAATCAAATAGGTCTAAACTTGATCGAATTTACACCTTGGAAAAAAGCACATCTCTCTACCACTATCCTGTCTTTCCTCTCTCTCTATCCCTTCACCAGCCTCGTTTTCATTTAAGTGGCTGTCATATCCTTTTCTCTTCATCAATTGTCATATTTCTCTTCGTCTCCTCCCTAACATTACCGCTCTCCTGTTATCCTTTTCTACACTAGACCCTGTTAACTCCCTCACCTCATTTCACTACGCGTTTCTTTCTTGTCTCGCTCTTTTTCGTCTTTCTCCTTTTCCCTTTTTCCTTCGCCGTCATTTTCTCTTTTTTCTTCTTTTTCCCTTTAATATCGCTATCACTTCATCTTGTCATCACCATTTTATTTTGGCCTTTAACAAGCGATTCAGTTGATTGTAATAATAAAACTAATCCGCTATTTGTTTATCCTGATGATTAGAGTCAAGCACCCAGACATTAAATACAGACATATGACTGATAATACGAAGCTCCAATCCATACTCCACAGGTATCTCCAGTTGTGGCTGTGTTAACGATAAGTAAAGCTCATAGTGCATCAGCCATGTAGGTCAGGGTCAGTCGTTGAGACCTACGGGGTCTCAAAATAAAAATGCAAAAATAGTTGAAAAAGATTACTAAATCTACCCGTCCCTCATGTAAGTATCAAGCCATCCACATTATTTGGGATTATTTTAGGATCTGGGATCATAGCGGTATAGTATTGGTAAAGGTCATACAAAACCTTCAGTCTAATAAATGTACGCTAGTGTTTTACAGTTACATATAGAACAAGAACGAGAAATCGGGGAGCCGAGTTCGAATTCCAGTTGGATTCCTTGCATTCACTTACGCGCAAATACTCTTGGGAAAGGTATCAATCCGTTTCTTCCCTCCAGGACATAGTGGGTTCTGTAACCTTGACTGGCAACCGGTCTACCGTAGAAAGTATTGGCAACCTAATACGGGATAATTTTCTGCCCAGTCAGTCATGTCTTTTTTGAGACAAGATCGCCGAAGTATGTATCACGTATGACACTTAAATGACAGAGGGGATGTGCGTTTTGGTGCAGTGGATATCGGCTCGGAACAACAAATCGGGAAGCTGAGTTCGAATTCCAGTTGAATTCCTTGCTTTCATTTACGCGCAAATACCCTTGTGAAATGTATTAATCCCTCTCTTCTCTTCAGTTATGGGTTAAATAACAGAACAGGTAGGGTTCTATAGCCTTGGCTGGCAACCAGTCTACCGCAGAAAGTATTGGCAACCTAATACGGGATAATCTTCTGCCCAGTCAGTCATGTCTCGAAAGAGACATGATCCATCAAGCGTGTATCACGTACGGCACTTAACTGATTGGCAGATAGATCTAAACGTTTTCACAAACATTACGTATAGATCTAAAAGTTTTCCTTGACGTTTAGATCTATCAGCCAATATATATATATATATATATATATATACACTCCCGATCAAAAATTTAAGACCACTTAAAAATCTTTAAAAATATTTTTTTTTTTACAGATAGATTTTAAACTCCTTCTCCTTAAGGTTACCAATACTACAATCTAAAATGTTATGGAAACAAAAAGCTACATTCTAAACATTTTATTTAGAAATTTACATTTTTATAAAATGAGGCGATTTACACATGATCAAAATTATAAGACCAGGGGTATAAATTGTTAGATCTATGGCAATTCCAATGTTTTTAGTTCAGTTATAGATTAGAAATCACTGCGTAAAGGCGTTACCATGCTTAAAGCAAGCAAACTTTGAAAGTTGAGCGTTCTCGAATTCTAGAATTCCATAAGCAAGGTTCGTCACAGCGGACGATCGCAGCTAAGGTAAATCGCAGTAAAACTGTGATTTGCAACTTTCTAAAGAACAGTGAGAATTATGGAAAAGCAAAATCCTCTGGTAGACCCCAAAAAATTTCTCCTGCATTGAGTAGGAGAATAAGACGGGTTGTTATGAAAGACGGGGGACTTTCTTCTAGTCAAATTAAGGCAGTCACAGATGCTGATTGCAGTCCCGTAACCATCAGACGACACTTAAGACAAAAAGGCATGGTAAATTGTATATTTATTTATTTATTTATACCGGTCTGATTATTTAAGATAAATTTTTGTTTCGAGAATATGTGTCATTCGGCAGGATTCGAACCTGCGACCCCTATCCACATAGGAAAAGCCACTAAATGATCTGGCGCGTCTTCGACCTCTTGACCACGAATGACCAACAGTCTAAACGACATCAAATCAAGCCTATATAACACAATTTTCGATTCATCATATCTGCACTGAAATGTATCGTATTGTCAACAAATGTAAACATGTTACGGAAATTAACGAAGATTAACGAAAATTTACAATTATTTCTTTTAACATTATTTTTGATCGATACTCGTATTTAAGTAGATATTCTGTTAATAATCAAACATTATATATATTTATTTCTACCAGCCTAATTATTGAAAACAAATAATTTCAAATTATCGGTTGTTTATAGCCAATGTAGGTAAAATCCCCAAAGCCAGATCCTATTAATGTTAATTTTATCAATTTTAAAAAGGATCCAGGTGGAGGGCTCGATGTAAATAGCATTTTCTATTTTACAGAGCCAAATATGTATATTATATCAATAAATTCCAAAAATAAATTTTCGCTGAATAGCTATTTCAGCGAGAAAACTGAATTCATCAAATAAAACAAAACGTTAAAACAAAAATATAAAGATATTAAAAAAAAAGGATATTTGAATTAATAAATTTTTGTTTTGGGTCATTGCTGATGAAGCAAGAGTTTTCACGCTGAAATAGCTATTCAACGTAATGTAATTTTCGGAATATATATATATAGAGAGAGAGAGAGAGAGAAAGAAAGAGAGAGAGAGAGAGAGTCATCCGCGGTTAGACTCCGATTGCTTTTAACCCAGGATTGAAACCCAGTCGGCGATTCTACCTCTGGGCTATGAGCGCTCGGTAGAAGAAGGCACACTTTTTAGTGTGTACATTATCTTTATACATGCCCAATATATATATATATGTATATATATACTAGCAGTATAGCCCGGCGTTGCTCGGGTGTAATGAAAGCTTTAAAATTAATCCATGGTCCTGGAGCTCAGACTCTTTGGACGTTGATACGAAAGACTAAAAAGCAATAGTTGTTTCCAGTTAGACTGAAAACAAAATCAATGGATGTAAGTCAAATTTTGATTTCCTGGTATCGATATAACATTTTCTGCACTATTGTAAGAACTGCAACCTTGAAACTTCTGAATATCGTTTCTTATGTCTTTGTCTATGAGTGTATCAAATTTGATTAAAATTGGACCACTCCTTCTATCACACGATTTTTTCGATTATCGATTTTCGATATTTATCTGGGGTACCTGGACACAAAACCTAGCGAAAAACATTCGCAAGCGCTTATAGTACAACTGTGTAAATTTTCAAGAAAATCGGTTCAGCCGTTTCGGAGTCTATAGGTAACGGACACACACACACACACACATGCACACACAGAGACAAAGTTCCATTTATAAATAAGTTTAGATTTATATATATATATACACGTACCAAAACAACTAACTCCCAACGCAAACATAAATAGACAGGGCATCATTCCACTACCATTTCAGGAATTAAACCCACACACACAACCAGACGGACGTAAAAATACCAACTCTATCCATCCCCCCCGCCACACACACACACGCATTCACACACAGGCACACGGACACACACAAGAGAGATCGACTGATAATACACAAAGAGGAGGCAATATTAAAGCTCAAAATAGAAACTGCAATGGCCAAACTGAATAAAAACAAAGCAGCTAGACCAGGCGGCATTGTAATAGAGCTGTTGATAGCCCTGGAAGAATTCGGCATAGAATTCGGCATAGAGAAAATTACAGAAATATTAAATGAAATTTATAATAGTGGGGTTATACCAGATGACTTCAGCAAGTCGATTTTCATAGTACTGCCTAAGAAGCCAGATGCAGACGCGTGTGAACTCCATCGAACAATCAGTTTAATGAGCAGCATTACAAAACTGATCTGATCAATAGAGCGAGAAGCAGAATCAGGCCAGAGAAAGGACAAGAACAGTGCGGGTTCGTCAAAGACTCTGGAACAAGAAACGGCATCTCTCTCTCTCTCTCTCTCTCTCTCTCTCTCTCTCTCTCTACTTAAATTTTCACCTTTGCTCTCAAGTTCCGTCAATGACATCCTTAGTATTCTTATATGCTTCGATAGATACTGATGATGCAAAAATAAGAGTACCGAGGAAATTTTAAAGAAAATATAACGGACGCTTATATAAAGAATCAGAAAGACACAGTGAAATTCACATAACAATGAAAGAAGGCTAGAAAATTTGACACTTGTAATAATCCCCCAGGACTTTATCCTAGGCCCGACACTCTTTCTAATTTTCATAAATGATCTTCCAGACGTGATAAAATCCCAATTAGGCATCTACGCAGATGACACTCCTGCATCATTAAGAAATCTGGCGAGGCGGACAAACATAACCTCGATGCTGATCTCGAGTGGTGGGTTGGGGTAAGAAGTGGTTCGTGAATTTCAATACCTCTAAAACGAAACTTCTCTCTGTCAACCATCACAGGCAATCTCTCCTGCCACCCATAACCATGAACCAAACAAGTCTCCCTGAAAACGATACACTGCGCCTCTTCGGCCTTGCCCTTTTTCTAAATTCTAAATCCACTGCTAGGAAGATTGGGTCACTGTGTCGGGCCAGAAAGTATTTTCAACCTGATTCCATCTTGCACATATACAAACCAACCATTGGACCGTGCATGGAATACTGTTGTCATATCTGGTCAGGGGCCCCTGCTGTTCTTCTCAGTGTTCTTGACATACTTCAAAGGAGAATCTGTAATGTGATCGGTCCCGACCTGGCAACTCGACTCCAGCCACTTTCTCATCGTCGGGATGTGGCTTCCCTCTGTCTCTTCTATAAATATTCCCATGGCTTGTGTTCTGACGAAGTTAGGTCACTGGTGACCCCTGCACAAGAATTTACTCGGGCAACCAGACGGGCAACAAGTTCCCATACTTTTACAGTTAGATCAACCAAATGCAGACGACAATTCTACTCCATCAGTTTCTTTTCTCGCGCTGGCCGCCTGTGGAACTCTCTTCCATATCCTTGATTTCCTGACGGCTACAACCTCCAATAATTTAAATGCAAAGTCAATTCCCATCTTTTAGGCACTTAACTCCAGCCTTTTCTACATCACCCCGTGTATCTTTTTTTTTTCTTTTCTCTCTACCTTCGTAACTGTCTTCACTCCTGTGTTCACATCCTTTTCTTGCTCTTTCTCTTTCATCCCCTGTAGCTGGTTCGTTGTTTATCTTCACTCTCCCCCTATCTAAAACTTTAACTCTCTTATATAGCCTCCTGCACATTTTTAATCATTTCACCCCATGCAAGGCAAGAGGGACAGAGAAACAATGAATAACCTGCCAAAAACGATGGTGGAAATGAAAAGTAGAACAGGAGTTAGAAGGAATGGTTGGTTAGTTTTTTTTAGCGGTATTTCAAACTCTGGGTTATTTAATGCCGAAATCTGTTCTGTAGGCAATTTTGGTTTTTTGAGATAGTAGAAGATTTGAATATATAAATCTTGCTAATTAACCCATAGATGGCGGAGAATATGGGGATTCATACCTTTTCCAAGGGTATTTGCCCGTAAGTGAATATAACGAACCCAACTGGAATTAGCACTCGGCTCTCCAATTAACAATTCCGAGCTATTATCCATTGCACTTCCCAAAAAATGCAAGCTCACAACATCTGGTATTCCCAAGCGGCCACCCATCGAAGTTTGACTAGGCTCAATGGTGATTGTACGGGAATCGGTATCGCCCGGTTCACACTCCACCCACGTCTATTGAACAGGTGAAGAGGCGCATCCCTTGTTCCCTGTTTAGGATGTGGTTTCCGGCTTTCTCTTTTCCAATCTTTTCACTCTTTTATTTTTCAATTTTCAATTGGAGTAGATAGACTAAACTATCGCCCGGTTCATACTCCACCCATATCTATTGAACGGGTGAAGAGGCTCATCCCTTGTTCCCTGTTTAGGATGTGGTTTCCAGCCTTCTCTTTTTCAATCTTTTCACTCTTACAGTGGCATTACTGCCTTGCTCGGGGTGATACGATTAAAATAAAAAAAATAAAAAACATTGAGTTTTGTGTTGTTTGTTTTTCATTAGTCAGCTCGACCTAACGTGTTTTTGCTTTGAAGTGTTTAAGTGTGTGTGTGTGTGTGTGTGTGTGTGTGTGTGTGGCGGGGGGATGGAGGGATGGATAGAGTTGGTATTTTTACCTCCGTCTGGTAGTGTGTGTGGGTTTAATTCCTGAAATGGTAGTGGAATGATGCCCTGCTCGGGGTGATATGATTAAAAAAAAAAGTTTCAACATGATGTGATGTAGCCACAAACTCAGAGAATCGGCGAAAAGACACACATTTTTAATATCTACATGGGATAGAAAATTGTGGAGAAACATAATCACCCACGTTCTGAACGATCACGGCACATACAAGAAGAATCTTTGTAGCCGCTTAAATGGCTGGGATAGTTGCTTTTTTACCTCTGGCTCAGATGGATTTTATCTACATCTTTTCCCTATCAAATTAATCTTCCGACCACGCAAATTAATCTTACACCCAGTCAAATTAATATTCCAAGCATTCAAATTAATCTTCTACTCAGTCAAATTAACATTCTGCCCACTCAAAGTAATCTTCTACCTAGTCAAATTAATTTTTCAACCACGCAAATTAATCTTTCACCCAGTCATATTAATCTTCCGACCACTCAAATTAATCTTCTACCTAGTCAAATTAATTTTTCGACCACGCAAATTAATCTTTCACCCAGTCATATTAATCTTACGACCACTCAAATTAATCTTCTACCCAGTCAAATTAATATTCCAACCATTCAAATTAATCTTCTACTCAGTCAAATTAACATTCTGACCACTCAAATTAATTTTCTACCTAGTCAAATTAATTTTTCGACCACGCAAATTAATCTTTCACCCAGTCATATTAATCTTCCGACCACTCAAATTAATCTTCTACCTAGTCAAATTAATTTTTCGACCACGCAAATTAATCTTTCACCCAGTCATATTAATCTTACGACCACTCAAATTAATCTTCTACCTAGTCAAATTAATTTTTCGACCACGCAAATTAATCTTTCACCCAGTCATATTAATCTTCCGACCACTCAAATTAATCTTCTACCTAGTCAAATTAATTTTTCGACCACGCAAATTAATCTTTCACCCAGTCATATTAATCTTACGACCACTCAAATTAACCTTCTACCTCATCAAATTAATTTTTCGACCACGCAAATTAATCTTTCACCCAGTCATATTAATCTTCCGACCACTCAAATTAATCTTCTACCTAGTCAAATTAATTTTTCGACCACGCAAATTAATCTTTCACCCAGTCATATTAATCTTACGACCACTCAAATTAATCTTCTACCCAGTCAAATTAATATTCCAACCATTCAAATTAATCTTCTACTCAGTCAAATTAACATTCTGACCACTCAAATTAATTTTCTACCTAGTCAAATTAATTTTTCGACCACGCAAATTAATCTTTCACCCAGTCATATTAATCTTCCGACCACTCAAATTAATCTTCTACCTAGTCAAATTAATTTTTCGACCACGCAAATTAATCTTTCACCCAGTCATATTAATCTTACGACCACTCAAATTAATCTTCTACCTAGTCAAATTAATTTTTCGACCACGCAAATTAATTTTTCACCCAGTCATATTAATCTTCCGACCACTCAAATTAATCTTCTACTTAGTCAAATTAATTTTTCGACCACGCAAATTAGTCTTTCACCCAGTCATATTAATCTTCCGACCACTCAAATTAATCTTCTACTTAGTCAAATTAATTTTTCGACCACGCAAATTAGTCTTTCACCCAGTCATATTAATCTTCCGACCACTCAAATTAATCTTCTACCTAGTCAAATTAATTTTCCGACCACGCAAATTAGTCTTTCACCCAGTCATATTAATCTTCCGACCACTCAAATTAATCTTCTACCTAGTCAAATTAATTTTTCGACCACGCAAATTAGTCTTTCACCCAGTCATATTAATCTTCCGACCACTCAAATTAGTCTTCTACCCAGACAAATTAATCTGCCAAACCCTCAAATTACATTTGACTAGGCGGAAGATTAATTTGAGAGAGAAAGGTGTAGATCTGGGTAGAAAAGAGAAAATTTCAAAAGCAGGTCATCAAGCTATCCTCTCTCCATATGGAATAATGATGCAATGTAATCTTACTGACATAAAAATATGCACAATTGTCTAATATTTAAAATATGTCGTGCCGACATGGCATACAGAATCTTTATGCATCTGTAGTGTTACATGCTTGTGAAACAATAATAAAAATGCAGAGAAAAGGGATTTAAAAGATCTGCAATGTCATTTATAAACAAATGTCAATCATTTATTATGTAAATGTATACAAATATACGTATGCAATTTCCCTTCAGATGTTTGTAGAACAAAGGCAAAAACATGGTCTCTCTCTCTCTCGCTCTTTCTCTCTCTCTCTCTCTCCTTCACACACACACACATACACACACATTGTGGAATGATGACGTGTCTATATAATTTCGTTAGGAGTTAATTGTGTCGGTACGTATGTGTGCGCATATATATATATATATATATATATATATATATATACGCTCTAATACACACACACACACACACTCACACACAAAAACATTAAAGCAGACTGATAACATCAGTCCAGAAAAAGTTCCCAACTGTAAATCACACACATATATATATATATATATATACTATAAACACACACACGCATACATGCTCTAACACGCTTACACACACATACATACACGCTCTAACATACACACACATACATGCTCTAACACGCTAACACACACACACACACACACGCACACACAAGCACAGCTACAATTAATGACAGCAACAGCAGCAGCCAGGAATCTACTCTCGCCTCGATCAAAAAACCGGTGTGGGCGACAAAGCGAACCTCACTGAAAAAGACCTCCAATCTGTAGTGGCCTGGGGTAGGAAATGGCTAGTAAATTTCAATGCTTCTAAAACGAAGCTGTTATCAACTAACCACCATAGACAATCGCATCTACCTCCCATTAGCATGGAACAGGCTTGTCTCCCAGAGAGTAAAACACTGCGCTTCCTTGGCCTTACACTTTCGGCGGACCTCAAATGGAATGACTATATTGAATCCATTGCCAAATCTGCCGCTATGAAAGTCGGCTCTCTGTGCAGGGCCCGGAAGTTTTTCCCGCCTGAATCTATCCTGCACATATACAAATATACCATCTGCCCATGTATTGAATACTACTGCCATATCTGGTCGGGTGCTCCTGCTACTCTCCTTGGGGTTCTTGACAAAATACAAAGGAGAATCTGTAACATGGTTGATACTGACTTGGCAGACGAGCTGCAACCACTCTCTCACCGGAGTGATGTGGCTTCCCTGTGCCCCTTCTATAAGTACTTTCATGGCTTCTGCTCCGATGAACTTAGATCACTGGTGCCGCCTAAGCACGAATTTACACGAGATACTAGATTAGCAACTAGGTCCCACCCTTTTACAGTTAAACAGATAAGATGTAACCGTAAATTCTACTCCAACAGCTTCTTTTCTCGCGCTTCCCGCCTGTGGAATTCCCTTCCACAAGTCTACTTTCCCGACAGCTACAATCTCCAGGGTTTAAATGTAGGGTCAATAGACACCTCCTATCACACTAACTTCCAATTATTCTCAGAACACTCTCATCTACCCAACCCTCATTCTCGGTATCCTTACCCGCCTATCACCCACCGACATTTCCTATATTTAACCATTCTCGGTATCCCTACCCGCCTATCACCCACCCTCTAACATTTCCTATATTTAACCATCCTTTCTCCACTCTATGTAGCCCCCTGCGCAATAGTGGCAGTGAAATGCCTTGCTCGGGGTGAAACGCTTATAAAAAAAAAAAGGAATGACCATTCCTTGAAAGGCACTGACTCACTCGGACAAACACACGCTCCTGTGCCATTCTGAAGATGAGATCTTGATCTCGAAATATTAATGTTTAATAAATAGGTAATACCCAAAAACTTCTTTATCTTCCTTTATTTTACTAAACGCATTGTGACAGACTTCAAGACCTAACCATATATATATATATATATATATATGTATATAATTGTGTCTTTAGGCACCAATCCATCTTATATGGGAGTTTAATTAAAATATACTGCAAAGTAATTATATTGCATACGCGACATCATGCCTAACATGAAGCCTCACGTTCTTAGATCTCATTTGAATATACACGGATACCTACCAAACCCCTTCTGCAACATAATCGTTGATAATGCAAATGTAATAACCCCATCCACATGTGAAAAAGGCTAAAAATAATGGAAGCATTATTAATAAATAAAATCAATAACATAAATGATGAATACGGCCACAATGTGCTAACCCTGTTTTGAAAATAAAACATTAATACAACTAAATACAGACCTAAAACAATCGATAATTCAGTTAAAAGCAAAAATAAAATCACCCTTAATAATGGCTAAACGTATAGCCGAAAGCGCTAGGACATGTAGAACATTCGGATAATGTCCACATAATTTATGTCCAAGAAAATTATAACAAAAGCAAAATTAAGTAAAAAGTAAACGCTCAACCCCAGTACATTGACAGTCGTTTTTAATGAAACTTGTATAAAAGTAGGCATTGGTGATCAAATGCAAATTTATATATATATATATACGTAACGACACAATTAACTCCCAACGCAAACATATAGACAGGCCATCATTCCACTACCATCTTCAGGTATTAAACACGCACACACTACCAGACGGACGTAAAAATACCAACTCGAAATTAGATCCACGCACGCAGACACACGCACACACACACACACACACACACACACACACACACACACACACACACACACACACACACACATTATGTTAGATTTTATTCTTTATTTGATACCAATTCACACACACAAATATATATACACACACGCACACACATATATTTTAAGCCAACTTAAAAAATATATATTTAATAAATAAAAAAAATGACTTCCCAAATTTATAAATTTTTACGACCTTACACAACACTAGTACCTCCGCCCCAAAAAGTTCTAGAAACGGTCAGTTCATAATATGCATCTGATGATTGCGTAGTGCATGAAACTCACGACTCGTGCTTTAGACGTAGAATTATATATATATATATATATATATATATATATATATATATATAAGTTGTGATGATGCTTAGGAGCAAGAATGTTGTTTTTTCAGTGGTTTTCTGATAAAAAGATATTTTAGCTAGCAAGCTTCTTTTTTTTTTTTTGTCGTAAAGTGCTTAATATCGATTTAGGGATAGAGCGTTAATAGGATTAATGTGGAGAAGTTTGTCACTTAATTGGACAGAGTCATGCCGACTTGCAAGTTTCGTGAAGGCATCCTTGTGATGTCCTCATTCCTCAGAACTTTTTCTTTTTTCAATTAGGAATTTTTTCAATCTTATATATATATATATTAGGAAAATCTGATATAAATGCGTTACATTTAAAAGAATTTTTCACTTTGTTATAGACTTTCTTAAAATTGGTCTTGATATACAAAAGTATTTCCCCCAATATATGTATATATGTGTGTGTATGTGTGTATGTATGTGTCGTTACAGATGTCTTATAAGATACTAGGATTTATCTTTTTTTTAAATTTTTCTTGTGTTCGTAAAAGTGTTTTCTTTTCAGGACAGTCAGTTAAGTGCCATACGTGATACACGCTTGGGCGATCATGTCTCAAAAGAGACATGACTGACTGGGCAGAAGATTATCCCGCAGTAGGTTGCCATTGCTTTCTGCGGTAGACTGGTTGCCGACCAAGGCTATAGAACCCAATCTGTCCTGTTATTTAACCCATAACTGGAAGGAATAGACGGATTAATACCGTTCCTAAGGGTCTTTGCGCGTAAGTGAATGCAAGGAATTCAACTGGAATTCGAACTCGGCTCTCCGATTTCTCGTTCCGAGTCGATATCCACTGCGCCACAACGCAGGACAAAAAAATCTGCATATCCTAGCGTTTTCGGCTATTCTCTTAGCCATTATCAAGAGCGATTTTTATTTTCACTTTTAACAGAATGTGTAGCTTTTCTACGCATGTATCTAAAGTTATGTTTATAGGAATTTTTTTTCCATACATTTGGCATTCACTCTTATAATTTGCCATATCTGCTTGTTTTCCCATTCTTCAAAAGTTGGGGTCATAATCTGGTGGTCGGTTCTTTGAGGTGCTACTATATTCTGCCAATCCCATGTTTTCTTTTTTTTTTCTTACACATCTCCTTTCCCTGGCAGTCTAGGTAGAATTGTTTTCTCCAGTAACTTCTTTCCAGTGGCTTTTAGTATACTATTCCATTTGGCTTGCATTGATTATAGGAGAACTCAACCTGTTGACACATCACCAATGATGTACTATTATAATTTCATATCGACCGGTTCACACTCCACCCACGTCTATTGAACGGGTGAAGAGGCTCATCCCTTGTTTCCTGTTTAGGATGTGGTTTCCGGCTTTCTCTTTTCCAATCTCTTCACTCTTACGTAGTCCCCTGCACATCAGTGGCGTTACCGCCTTGCTCAGGGTGATATGATTAAAAAAAAAAATTAAGGTGGCATGGGTTCCATTTAGTTATAAACTAGCCGTTATAAAATTCCCTAAAGAGAACACACGAGAATCCAGGGTCTCACACGTCTTTCTTAAACTACTCAATTATGTCAAACAGACGCTAGTCAACAATGGTTTTCCTAACTACCTCATCGACCACCAGTTTAACTACTTCTCTCTAAAGTAAGATACTAAACATACAAATAAAAACAATAGCATTAACATCTTTTACAAAAGCCAATTACATGTCTGCGAAGGCAAAACAAATTTTCACTTATAAATATCATCAAGGAATACACAACCCGAGATGACATGAACAAAAAATTAAATTATCTATTACAAAAAATTTAAAACAGCTAACCTTATTATAAAAAACTAGCAGTATAACCCGGCGTTTCTCGGGTGTAATGAAAGCTTTAAAACTAATCCATGGTCCTGGAGCTCAGATTCTTTGGACGTTGGCACGAAAGACTAAAAAGCAATAGTTGTTTCCAGTTAAATCGAAACTGTAGACTGAAAGAAAAATGAATGAATGTAAGTCAAATTCTGATTTTCTGGTATCGATATCAAATTAGTATTTCTCGTCGTAAACTGAATTTTGAAGGCTAAATAAGTCCTCTGAGTAAATGGTATCATGGCTGAGACTAAGAACTACAATTATACCTACTTAGAGCCAAACCCGAAGCAAAAACTAAAATAAAAGGGCTGAAAAAAAATTGAGACATACAGGCAGATAAACAGACACACACAAACATCTAGCCTATATATATATATATATATATATATATATATATATATATATATATATATATATATATTATCGATTTTCTGCACTATTGTAAGAACTGCAACCTTGAAACTTCTGAATATCGTTTCTTATGTCTTTGACAATGAGTGTATCAAATTTGATTAAAATCGTACCACTCCTTCTATAACCCGATTTTTTCGATGATCGATGTTCGATATTTATCGGGGGTACCTCGACACAAAACCTAGCTAAGAACACTCGCAGACGCTTATAGTAGAACTGTGTAAATTTTCAAGAAAATTAGTTCAGCCGTTTCGGAGTCTATAGGTAACGGACACACACACACACACACACACACACACACACACACACACACACACACACACACACACACACACAGACAAAGTTCTATTTATAAATAAGTTTAGATAACAACGTTACACCTACCCGACCAATTTGGACTCATTTAGACACTCACAAAAACCTACCAATCTCCATTTGAAACATACTGGTAGAAAATACAAGAAATACATGTGAAAATGTTCTGAACGTGTTTGGAAAATAAAACATTGCAGTAGTTTGTCAGTCGTCTTTAACCAAACAAGTATAAAAGAGGGATTGCTGCCCAACAGGCAATTTTACATATATATATATATATATATATATATATATATATATATATATATTTTATTACATGGAGCTCTCTTCCTGTATCATTTTTTAATATTAAAATACAATTTTTAATATTAATTAGGATCGGGTTTTTGGAATTTACCTTCCTGCTTTTTTCACTTGGATTAAAGTATCTGATTTAAAATATATATATATATATATATATATATATATATATATATATATATATATGGGGAGTATCTGGAGAAATATATCTACGTATAAATATCAATAATCCGCAATAAATCCTAGATAAATAAAAAGATAGAGAGAAGTAAAGAGAAAAAAGAAGAGAGCGAAATACACACACACACACACACACACATATATATATATATATATATATAAGTATTTGTAAATAGACAGGAAAATAGGAAAATGTATAAATACTGGCAAATAATATTTTTGAAAGCAAGAAAGTTAATTTGGCTCATTGAAAGTTTACAGTGTCACATGACTGTGCCTCCCCTTCCCAGACTTGCTCGTTCTTGTGCAGTTACATGCGCGCGTTTTGTAGCAAGTGTCGCGTTCGAGATGCGTAAGTTTTAGGCTCAGACTATCATCATCTTCTTCTTCTCTTTTCGCCCACCTTTACTAATTTCTGCTGAATGAGAGATTGACAGATAAGCAACACAGGTGGCACGAGGAGAGTGTGTTATCGACATCTTTCTCGTGAAAGAGCAACAACGACAACGAAAAAACCCACAGGAGTGATTTGCATAAAAGCTGCACATCTCATTTGTCTAACGCCAGACTAACCCGGATATCTGGGCAAGTGCTGACTGTAAGAGAGAAAAAAGAAGAAAAAAAACCCAGAAAAATAATGTATGACAGTATGTAGTTGCAGGTTTGTGTCAGGAGGATTATATGCAGAAGGTGGTGGGTTGCTAACCACCTATCTGTCTCTGCGACCTATCGTTTTCCGTCGAGGTGAAAGCCTTCTGCATTATATGCACCTTTTGTCTCTATTTGCATATAACTTCTACCATTGGCTTAACGCCACGTATCAGTTAATAACAGACAGCTACTATCACCATCTCTCTCGGCGTTTACTGCCTGAAAGCAGGCATTATGGAAAGCATTAACAGAAAAATTAGTCTTTCTCAAAAACTCACTATATGCGGCCTGGGTTATATTTTGCTAAATCTAACGTTGATTAATCATTGTTCCATTACCGGGTATTCTTTTTATTAAAATATTTGAAAGATAAATAATCAAGAAAAAATTGACTATTTTGAATTAATCGTGAAAATAAAATAAAATAAAACTTTTCCTTTTATATATATATTTTTAATCATATCACGCCGAGCAAGGCGGTAAGAGTGAAAAGATTGGAAAAGAGAAAGCCGGAAACCACATCCTAAACAGGGAACAAGGGATGAGCCTCTTAACCTGTTCAATAGACATGGGTGGAGTGTGAACCGGGCGATAGATAGATCTATCTACTCCAATTGAAAAAAAAAAACAAAAACAAAGTGAGAAGATTGGAAAAGAGAAAGCCGGAAACCACATCCTAAACAGGAATCAAGGGATAAGCCTCTTCACCCGTTCAATAGGCGTGGGTGGGGTGTGGATCGGGCGATAGTTTAGTCTATCTTTTGATGATGATTTTATACTTTTAATTATTTTTTTAATTTATTGTTAGTTTTCAGTTTTTCTCATTCAAAGTAACATTTGATGATGGAATGGTTACTCCGACATCGAGTGTAAAGTACATATATGTGTCTATACGTGAATGTTTCTACGTGCGTACTTTTGAGGGTCGCTCCTTATCGTAGGGGAGGTGTTTGTGTAGTCCAATGACACTGAGAGTCATACCGTCGGGACTTCTAAATTTCTGGTATGGCCACTCTTGGCGCAAGGTCGAAAACGAAGACCCAGACTAAGCGCAAAGACTCCAAAGACCCCTACGGTAGAATAAGCGGATAACAATTACAATGGATTTTAACTGTGAATCGGTGGATGAAGAGGGCTACGCATGATGGACATGCTACAGAAGGCGCCACTCAAAATTATAACAGAATTAATGACCATCAGTTGCAGGTTTTTAACTGGATTCTGCATGTTTCATTCTATATGTGCTAGAGAGGAGGTTCATAAAATCAAATGTGTGGGTTATTTTTTAGCAAGTTGAAGTCCACCTCAAGCAAATTAAGGCAGTTTATTCTACTCTGGTTTTCTTCCACCTTCAATCAACTCTTGGAAATCAAAACGATAATAGGGAATGGATGACGGGAGCAGGTTTTGGTGAAACTGGAAGCTTCTAGTTCTGAACCTGCACGCTGGCGGTGAATATAGTTATCAACAACAAAATCATAAAGGTAGCGGTCTGTAAAGAAAAAAACTAAATTTTTAGAAGGTGACAGATGAGTAAGGATAGCGAGGATGAGGGTCGGGCAGATGGGAAGAGTGCTTGATAGAATGGGAGCAGGTTAGTGTGTTAGGAGGTGTGTATTGACCTTACATTTAAACTCCTGGAGATTTTAGCCGTCGGGGAAGCAATCGTTTGGAAGAGAATTCCACAGTCGGGAAGTGCGAGGAAAGAAACTGTTGGAGTAGAAGTTACGGCTGCATTTTATCGGTTTCACTGTAAAAGGGCGGGATCTAGTTGCTAATCTAGTATCTCGTGCAAATTCGTATTTAGGGGGCACCAGTGATCTAAGTTCATCGGAGCAGAAGCCGTGAAAGTATTTATAGAAGAGACACAGGGAAGCCACGTCTCGCCGGTGGGAGAGAGACTGCAGGCGGCCTGCCAAGTCGGTATCTATCACATTACAGACCCTCCTCTGAACCTTATCGAGAAGCCCGAGGAGAACAGCAGGGGCACCTGACCAGATATGGCAGCAGTATTCAATGCACGGGCGGATGGTAGATTTGTAAATGTGCAGGATAGATTTAGACGGAAAAAACTTCCGGGCCCTACACAGAGAACCGACTTTCATAGCAGCGGATTTAGCAATGGATTATCCACTCCTTCTCTTTACCTTCCCCTATGTAGCCCTATGCGCAATAGTGGCAGTGGAATGCCTTGCTTGGGGTGAGATGATTAAAAAAAAAAAAAAAGTAATTATTAGTAACTTTACAGTTAATTCAGAACATTTAAACCACGTTACAAATTACTTGTTGTGTGTGTGTGGGGGGGGGTAAAGACTGTCTTGCGCCATTTTTTAAAATTGCAATACTCACAAAAAATCTCATAAATTAAAATATGTTTCAGCTTTAAATAACCCGCAGGGGGTTGATAATCCATGAATATATCAAATCAGTCAATCAGTCCCAATAACCGCTACTATATGGAACAGATTCCTGAGAGAATATCTTTCTTTGAGCGCACTAATCTTGAACATTTCAAATCTTGAGCTAACTGCTAATATTTCCTATACAGCGATCGATGGACAAATTGTCATCTAAACTACGCAAAAATGAAAATAACACTGACATTTCATTTTAACAGATATATTTACCAAAATTGCACAAAAATATCATGAAATACTGCAGAGTTAATTTATTCGACTAATAGCTTCAACCACGGTCTACAGAAAACTTCGGAATCTCTTGCAACTCTTCTCAATGTTTAAGTTGAGGAATGCGAGCATAATCCTTGGCTACAGTCTATATTTGTTGTTACAAAGAGTTTTGTTGGTCTCTCGGTCACCTTACTGACAGCCATGACAACGTCCTTCTATCTGTGTGCATGGTGCAGAGTCCTGTTGCTAGTAAGGTCTTTCAGCAACTACCTTCTTGACCCAGCGTAGCACTGCCTCCATAATGTACTTGATGTAGGCCTCCGTGTTGAGTTTGAGGCCCTGGGGGAAGAGAAATGGATGCATAAGGTCGTCATCACTAGTGATCACTCCAAATACCATGATATTAACTGGATATATTATCCAACTTTTTCCAGATACTCTGCACTGTCCTCAGAGTGACCCCCGAATACTCTGAATTTTTTCGTATTGAAACTTCCGGTACAGTATACCTTTTTTTAATGTTTTGACGGAGTAAATTGCGTCATAGCGCTCACTTGCCCACAGCCAGTGTCCAACTGACCATACTACACTGTGTAGTCGACAAAAACAAGACCAAACAACGCACATGCACGAAATTAAAAATATAACATGGCTACAATTTACTCATCGCACACTGAAGATCAATTCTTTTTTGGGGAGGTGGGGTAACTGGATTTAATGATTAGTACGTTTCGAACTTTCTTTACTTCAATTAATTTCTAATAAGGTAAGATGTTGATACTAATTAACACATAAACGTATACCAATTTATTAGAGAGAGATTTATCTTAAATTTGAAACACGCCAACCCTAAGATTATCATTAATCAGTAAGATTAGGCAAATAGAACTAAAATTTTAAAACATGTTTATGGGTTAATTTCGTTATGATTATTAGTAGTAGCAGTAATAGCAATAGCAGTAGTATTGAATACATTCTTATAAATTATTATCATTGAGAATACCTTCAGGAAGAGAAAGTCTCTGACTCGAAGTAAGCAGGTAAATTACTTAATTAATTTTGAAAAAACCACGCAACTTTCAATATCTAGATGATTCTTCGGAATTCAGAGGGCAACCAGAAACATTTGGTATATATATATATATTCGCCCGGTTCATACTCCACCCACGTCTATTGGACAGGTGTAGAGGCTCATCCCTTGTTCCCTGTTTAGGATGTGGTTTCCGGCTTTCTCTTTTCCAATCTTTTCATTCTTACGTAGCCCCCTGCGCTTCAGTGGCATTACCGCATTGCTTGGGGTGATATGATTATATATATATATATATATATATATATATATATATATATATATATATATATATGTCTGGGAAAGTATTTTTGTATATCAAGACCAATTTTAGTTAAATCTACAACAAGGTAAAAAATTCTTATGATGGGACGCATTTATCATAGATTTTTCTAATATATATATATATATATATATATATATATATATATATATAATTTATAAAAGATTTTAGATTATTACAATGGGTAATACATATTTCACCGCGCCCTGATATTATTATCGCGGCTCGTCAGACCCAAATAGTACAACAGTTGGTCCACAAAATATCCTCCCACCAAAAAAAATTATTTTCTTTTATTTAATTTTATATAGACGCTTACATGTCCATATTAGATTAGACATTTGTAACGTTTATTTACGAAAATTTCTCGCTCATTCGAAAAAGAACCCCAAAGAAAGAGGCAAGCAAGGATAAAGAAAAGATAGTCGAGTGATTAATCTAAAAATAGCGTCCTGATATTATATATATATATATATATAGAGAGAGAGAGGGGGGGAAGTCTGTGAAATGAGAAGAAAAGAAATAATCTTCAAACACAAAATTTTTATCTTTGAGTATAAATCTAATTTTTGTTTCCTTTAAGAGATTGGTTATAAAGTTACTATTAAACAAACTTTATACAATAAACGTTTTTGTACAATCCAAAAGTTAACATAGGGTGAAGGGGAAAATTTTTTAGCCTAACATTATTTCTATAAAATTAGAAGCATATTTTCTTATCTTTCTTACATTCGAACCGCTGTTTTGTCATATTGACACCCAGGAAGATGTTTTCTCTATTACTAAAATTTTAACCTCTTCAAGTCTAGAGTCAACGTTATCTTCCCCACCCATCACCCTAAAATGTGCCTCTTACTTTTTAACTTTTTATCACGAATGCCTTTTTGGCGCTGTACAATGTGAGCATTATTGTAAAATAAAAATAAAATCCCTATTTATTTATATATTTTGTTGTAAGATATATATTTTAAATAAACAAGTTATATGGATGTCCGTTGGGGTGCAATGGATATCAGCTCGGAACGAAAAATTCAGAAAACCTTGTTCGAAGTCTAGTTAAATTCGTTGCATTCACTTCAGAACGAATACCCTTGGGAAAGGTATAAAACTTCTCCCTCCAGCTTTGGGTTAAATAGCATGACAGAGTGGGTTCGATAGCCATGGTTGGTTACCAGTCTACCGCAGAAAGTAATGGCAATCTATTGTGGGAAAAGCTTCTGGCCAGTTAGTCATGTCTTTTCGGACATGATCACCCAAGCGTGTATCACGTATGGCCTTTAACTAATTGATACGAACTTGGTGTAAATTTAGTAATGATTCGCATGAATGCGATCCCTTTGAATTACCATTTTCTCTCTCTCTCTCTCTAGTATATATATATATATATATATATATATATATATATATATATTATAAATTATATTTTAGAACATGTACAAATTTTTGATATATCCACTACAAATCGTACATTTGTTTCGACATTGAAACTACAATGTCTCATCAGGTGGTGTTGACAGCTCTAGTCACAGCTCTATATATTATATTTCGAGCACTGTTTTAAATTAATGTTTTGGACGTTGTAAAATGTTTTTTCGTCCTTCCTTATTCACTCGGATATATATATATATATATAGCAAGGAATAAGCGTAATTTAAAAAGCATTTAATTTAAATTCTAATAACTAAAAAACAACCAGTTTCGTCCCAGTCTCATCAATTTTATTCCTGGGAATTCAAATAAGTGCTATACGTGATACACGCTTGGGCGATCATGTCTCGAAAGACACATGACTGACTGGGCAGAAGATTATCCCACAGTAGGTTGCCATTGCTTTCTGTGGTAGACTGGTTGCCGACCAGGCTATAGAACCCAATCTGTCCTGCTATTTAACCCATAACTAGAAGGAAGATGACGGATTAATACCTTTCCCAAGGGTATTTGCGCGTAAGTGAATACAATGGATTCAACGGGAATTCGAACTCGACTCCCTGGTTTCTCGTTCCGAGCCGATATCTATTGTACCACAACGCACATCCTACATTATTCAAATAAGAGACGTATAAAATAAATAGAGATTGACTAATGGAGTGAAAAATATGTGAGGAAAACTAGAACCCAATAACATTAAAACCCATTGGGCTCTACTTTTCCTTGTATATATTTTTTTCTTCATTAGTCATTTTCTATTTATTTTACACGTCTCTTATTTGAATTGAATTCCCAGGAGTAAACTTGATAAGACTGGGACGAAACCGGTTGTTTTTTTAGTTATTAGAATTTAAATTAAAATGTCTTCTAAATTACGCTTATTCCTTGCTATTGTAAAATTTTGTACAACAAAAAATTTGTTAATATATATATATATATATATATATAAGTAAACTAACAAACCTACCAAGGTTTCACCTAGACGGATCTTCAGGGAAGGTTGGCTCTTATTTTACTCATCATGCTCTGCTTACGTATTGAGCGATCTTTTTGTTATTGATTACTCGTCTCGTATTTTTTTAGGGCTACGTACTAGCTCGATCCAAATCGCTTTGGCTGATGTTTATGTTTGGGCGATAATGTCACGAAAGAGGCATGACTGACTGGGCAGAAGATTATCCCGCAGTAGGTTGCCATTGCTTTCTGCGCTAGACTGGTTGCCAGCCAAGGCTATAGAACCCAATTTGTCCTGTTATTTAACCCATACCTGGAAGGAATAGACGGATTAATATCTTTTCCAAGGGTATTTGCGCGTAAGTGAATGCATTGAATTCAGCTGGAATTCGAACTCGGCTCCGCGATTTCTCGTTCCGAGCCGATATCCAATGCACCACAACGCATATCCTTATTCTTATACCTTGCCTTAACTACCTAGAAGATTTTCTAGATTTATTTCTGCGTCTACTAGCAAAATTGTGTAATCTGCTTATCTTATGTTGTAAAGATTGTGGTCGCCTATAATGAATACTGGTAGGACATCTGATTATCTCAGAATGGCCGGTAAAAACATCTTCCTTATCTTCCACCCCGTTCTATTTTATATATCTACGGAGGGGTAAAGAGTATAAATTAAACCTCACTAAACAAACCTGTAAAAATTTTATGATTTCCCTATTTAAACTTCCTGACTATTCTTAAGTTAATGATTGAATTAGCTCACAGCGATTTCTACAACTATGAAATACCCGCAAAAATTTAACAATATTGCAATAACTATCATCAATATGAATTTTAGTCATTAAGTAAGGGGGTACAAATGAAAAGATTTAAAATTAATAACTTTATTCATTTCACTGAAACCAGACACGAAACACTTCTTTTTTCGTTCTTTCTTTTTTTCTGTCTTTAATTTCTCACTGAAAACAAGTACCGAATCTGATGATTTTTCCGTTTCAGTGGTAATTGAGGGACACACAGAATTATTATAATATTTCACACACCTTGTTAAGTACCTATCCTAAAGATGCTTTCATCTCCAAAGATGGCTGAATCCTATGCGAAAACGAGGCAAAATTACAAAACTGTCGACATCGTCGAAATCACGAAGGCTTTTTTAAGCTTATTTTTATCGGCTTCTCTATTGATTATCTTAATCATATTTTCGTTAGGGTAAAATATAGGACAGTGTCTAGGGTTTTAAATTTATGGAGAGGTGCAGCTGAACCTTGAAAGCAGAGAGAAGTATTAACAAAATTCATAAACGGCCTTGACTTACATAATGCCTGACAACATAATATATAATAACATACGCATTAGCGGTAGGATTAGATTATTGGGACCCCAAAATTTAATTTAACATGTCTTAGCATAACACATTTCTGGATTTGTATGTTACTAAATAAGTTAAAGAATATGTAAAACATAAAAATAAATGACATAACTCTTTGACGTATACCACAGCTCCAGGTCTGGAAAACTAAATTATGCACATATGTCTTGTTAATATTTTTCTGTGAGCTGTTCACTGAATACAAAGAGCCACTGAAGGTAGAAGCTTACTATTGAGGCTGATATAAGAAGTACATACAGGGGATGATTTGTAAATTGTCACGATTTTATACAGGGTGTCCATAAAGTCCGTGTGCACTTTAAAAAGTTTATAACTTCATTTGTATTTGTCATAGAAATAATCTTTAAAAAATATTATAAAGTTTAATGTACCTAGTTTTAAGTATAGTTATTGAATAATTCTTTACCACAAAATTTGCAACAATGTTTCTTCTTCATCTATGTGCCCTGTCCCTTCAGGACATAGGCGATCATGGCTTTCCACGTTTCCTTATCCCTGGTGGCTCTGAGCACGCCTTCTACACCGTGCAATCCTCGTTCTGTCATCCACCTGATTAGGTCCTTCAAATATGTTATCCGTTGCTTTCCCCTGTCTCTTTTTCCCTCTATCTGGCCTGTTAGTATCAGGTTCTCCAGGCTCTCCTTCCTCATTGCGTGTCACAGGAACTTCAGCTGTCTCTTCCTGATGCTCAGTATTAATTTCCTTTTTGTTTCCATCATTTCTAGGACCTCATTATTGCTCACATGCTCGATCCATGATATTCACAGCATCCTTCTGTAGAACCACATTTCAGTTGCTTCAAGTTTTTCCTTCATCTTTGATGGTATTGTCCAGCATTCACTGGCATATTGAAGGACGGACAGCACGTAGCAATCCAGTACTCTCTTCCTTGTTTCTAGCGAAATTGTCCTGTTTCTTAATACCTTACTCAACTTCTGGAATGCTTCCTTCACCATGCCAATCGCCTTCGGATCTCTGTGTCGCACTTTCCGTCTTCGGTTATAACGTTTACCAGGTATTTAAATTTTTGTACCTGCTTGATTCTGGTATCCACGATATGTATTGGCATTTTGGGCTAAGTAAGAAAAATATGAACTGCAAAACACATGAACTTTGTGGACACCCTGTATTTTTTATTTCACGCATGCTCGTTGTTTAGTTTTGATTTTGTTAACCGCACAATATAGAAGGATCATTTAGGCATGTGTCTGTAAGAAAAAGAACCATAAGCAATTCAATCCTTCAGAAATTTGGAAATGGCATGCTGTACTGCCTGGCATTCGCACCGGAAATTTCAATACGAACATTTATGAAAGCTTGGTGTCAATCCGAGGACAGTGCAGAGGACTCAGAAAGAGTTGAGTAATATATTCAGTCAATATCATGATATTTGGTGTGATCATTACTAATGGCGACGTGGGCACCTCGAGGTGGTGTAATAGTTAGCAAGCTTGTCTCGCTAGAATCATTGCAATTGAGTAGTGAGTTCGATCCACACTGGGTATCCCATATTTTCGGCCTCGTGCCACATCTAAGCTGCGCTTATAAAATCACCATTACTGATGTCGACGTTATGTTTACATTTATCTTCCCACTGGGCCTTCAGACTTAAGGCAGAAGCCGACATCAAGTGCCTTGAGAAGGTAGTGCTGCCCTTGATCAAGAGGGTGGCTGCTGGAAAGCCTTAAGTCTGGGAAAAGCATTCTGCAGTATGCCACACAAGCAGGAGAACGCAGTCAATTTCTACTTTCATATCACCCCTTACATCTGACGACCTAATTCCCCAGACTGCAACCCCATTGTAACACTAATAATGAACTGAAGCCAAGGATTATACCAGCATTCGTCAGATTAAACGAGATGACCGCCCAAAAGAGTTGCCGGTGGTTCTGCAGGAGTCGTTGAACCGTGGTTGAAGCCAATGGCTATTTTATTGAATCAATTTAGTCTTCAGTATTTCAAGATATTTTTCGTAATCTTTGTAAATATATTTATTAAGATAAAATTTTTATAATATTTTCATTTTTGCGTAATTTAGACGACAACTGCGCCTCGTGTATATGAATCGCGTCGAGGTGCAATAGATATCGGCTCGGAACAAGAAATCAAGTTCGAATTACAGTTGAATTTGTTGCATTCATTTTCGCGCAAATAACCCTGGGAAAAGATATGAATCTATCACTTCTCCCTCCATCTATGGGTATATATATTATACCAAAAAAATTTCGAATTCGACATACGTTGTATAGCTATTTCAGTGAGAAAATTTTGCTTCTTCAGGAATGATCAAAAACAAAAAAAAATTATATCAAATATGGTACAAAAATTCACATACCAGAAGGAGCCCAAAACATATCCATACACAGGAAGTTTACATTAAAAAAAAACTCAATAAATAGATAATACTATTTTTATTGAGCCCCCACCCTCACCTGGATCATTTTAAATATTAATAAAATTAATATTAATAGGATCTGGTTTTAAAGAATTTACCTTCATACTTTCTGGATTTAATATATATATATATATATATATATATATATTGTAACTAAGTTGTTGAACTCGTAGGTTTATTTACCTTTTTGTTCATGTATTTACTTTTATAAAGAGTGCTCGATACAAATGTAGAGCGTTGTACTGTAATGGTTGTTACAATGTTTTTAAGTTCATAGTATCACTACACAAAAAATTTCTCATGTTTCGAAACAAGCCCATTATGTTTTGGCTTCATCCTTCAGGTGATTTTTTTTAGAAATGAAACTCATTTCTAAAATAAAAATCACCTGAGGATGAAGCCAAAACATAATGGGCTGGCTTCGAAACATGAGAAATTTTTTGTGTAGTGATACTATGAATTTATAAACATTGTAACAACCATTACAGTATATATATATATATATATATATATATATATGTATCTTTTTTTTTTAATTTTCTTTTTTTTTCTTGTTTTTTTTTATTCTAGTTCTGCTTTTTTGTCACATTTTCACTTTACTTCGTTTTGTTTTTCTGTTCTTTTTTTTTGTCTTTTATCGCCTTTTCTACTTTTTCATTTATTTTCTGCTTTTTTTCTTTTTCTTCTTTTCTTCTGTTTCTTCATCTTTATTCTTTCCCTTTTGATTCTTATGCCTTTTTACTTTTTTCTTTTTCTTTTTCTCCTTGTCATTATTTTTCTTTCTTGTTCTTCATTTGTTGTTTCTTTTTTTTACTTCTTTTCATTTTCTTTATTCTTTTCTGATAGTTTTTTTTTTGTTACTCTTCATTTGCTTCTTTATTGTTTTATCTTTCCTTCTTCTTCCTCACTTCCCCTCACTGTTTCAATATCAATGACTCCGACGATAGTCAATATAATAATCCAATTGTATTTTAAGCTTATTACTCTCTAAGATTCAATTAATTCTCTCATACACCCAAATCCAAATCCAAACTCCCTTCCATATACTTGCTTTCCTGAGTGCTACAACCTACAAGAACTTAAATGCAATGTCAATTCCCATCTCTCATCCACTTGACTCCAGTCCTTTCTACATCACTCCGTATATCTTGTTCTCCTGTTGGAGAATCCCCTTCCTGATTTATCATGTCTATAGCCGTACTGGCCACACTTCTCCAACTACACTGATTACCACCCAAGACTATAGAACCCTTTCTGTCAAGAGATGGACAATACATCTAGCTTTCTCTTCCTACAGTGCTTGCCACCCAAGGCTATAGGACCCATTCTGTCTGCTATTCAGCCATAGCTGTGGTGACAAGAGATTGAGTAATACCATTCACTTTCTCTTCCTACAGTGATTGCCACCCAAGGCTATAGAACCCATTCTATCTGCTATTCACCTATATCTGTGGTGGGAAGAGATGGATTTACACCTTTCTCAAGAGTATTTATACGTAAGTGAATGAAATGAACTCGACTGAAATTCGAACTCATCCCTCCGATTCCTCAATCTAAACATTAATGCACCTTCCCCCATAACACAAACATACATAAATGTGCATTCTACTCTACATACGTACATACACAGATATACGCACTTGAATGTATTTATGAAATAAATGGCATATTTGGCGAATATATTTTCACAGAGAAACAGAGAATAACCAGTTGCATAAGAGGCTATCTTAGATCTTTATTGAATTGGTGCAAGATTCTGCAAAAGTCATTATTCAATCCTGTCTTCTCGTTCCGAGAGAGCTGTAAAAACATTTTTTTGTAGATAAAAATAAGGAAACGAAAACCAGAAACGCTCATGCCTTAGCCAGACCTCAAATTCAGGACCGCTATGCAGAATAGCAATCATTGTCAAGCCAAAAGTTAGGTTAGTCAATTAATTTTGACATTTGCACTGGAGAAAATGCGTGGAATTTTTCGTTGCTGTGCCGGCAAAAAATTAATTCAAACAAAAGTGATTAAAATGAAACAGATTGGCTGTCAGGAGCTGCATCGTTTCAAAATTTTAAACAAAATAAAGCTTGTTTAATAGTCATGTGATGAATAGAGATAAAACTTTGTGATTATGTTATTTAATTGGGTTGGTGGAGATTAGTAATGATTTATTATTTTTTGGTGATCTCTGAATTTCCCAGAGAATTACTAGTCAGTTAAGTGCCATACGTAATACGCTTGGGCGATCATGTCTCTTTCGAGACATGACTGACTGGGCAGAAGATTATCCCGCAGTAGGTTGCCATTGCTTTCTGCGGTATACTGGTTGCCAACCAAGGCTATAGAACCCAATCTGTCCTATTATTTAACCCATAACTGGAAGGAAGAGACGGATTAATACCTTTGCCAAGGGTATTTGCGCGTAAGTGAATGCAATGGATTCAGCTGGAATTCGAACTCTACTTCCCGATTTCTCGTTCCGAACCGATATCCACTGCACCACAACGCACATCCGTTACTAGAATTACTAGACCTGCAACAAAATTTTAAAATTCATTTCAGTTTTTAACTGTATATGTTTAACATTTATAACCGCAAAAAAAAATGGTGCATCAGAAAGATGTGACATAGAGGATTACAACGCCAGTTCTCCAACTATCGATTCAATGGAAGAGTCTTTTTAGTTATAAAGTCCTTACTAAAGGTAATACAATTGTTAAAGGCCACTTCTCTAAGACCAAGTGATCAAGGCAGGTAACTCTAAAGCTCGCTTTTCGGTTCATCTGCCTTTCTACTTGACATAAATTCTCTGCCTAAGAGTATATTCCGGTCTTTTGTGAATATCCATGCTGATGGTTTAATGGTATATGCGTACATCTCCAAAACTGTAGATGACCACAGCTTGGAAGCGGATCCCGCCTCTGAGTAACGGCTTAGTGGAGAAAAACGAGCTGGTCACTTCAAGTGTAAGGGATCAATGCAGGCGTTCCCAAGGTTCTCTTTTCGGTCCATCTGTCACTAGATCTTGATCTGGATCAGGATTTTTAAGCAGTCAGTCAGTTAAGTACCATACGTGAAACACGCTTGGGCGATCATGTCTTTTTCGAGACATGACTGACTGAGCATGATTATCCAGCAGTAGGTTACCATTTCTTTCTGAGGTAGACTGGTTGCCGACCAAGACTATAGAAACCCATCCGTCCTGCTATTTAACCCATAACTGGAGGGAAGAGACTGGTTAATACCTTTCCCAAGGGTATTTGTGCGTAAGTGAATGCAATGGATTCAGCTGGAATTTGAACTCTGCTCCTCGGTTTCTCGTTCCGAGCCGATATCCACTGTACCACAACGCACATCCCAGCCTTCTTTCTTTTTTTTTTTTTTTTTATAAGCGTTTCACCCCGAGTAAGGCATGTCACTGGCACAACTGCGCAGGGGGCTATATAGAGTGGAGAATGGATGATTAAATATAGGAAATGTCAGAGGGTGGGTGATAGGCGGGTAAGAATACCGAGAATGAGGGTTGGGTAGATGAGAGTGTTCTGAGAATAATTGGAAGTTAGTGTGATAGGAGGTGTCTATTGACCCTACATTTAAACACCTGGAGATTGTAGCTGTCGGGAAAGCAGACTTGTGGAAGGGAGTTCCACAGGCGGGAAGCGCGAGAAAAGAAGCTGTTGGAGTAGAATTTACGGTTACATCTTATCTGTTTAACTGTAAAAGGGTGGGACCTAGTTGCTAATCTAGTATCTCGTGTAAATTCGTGTTTAGGCGGCACCAGTGATCTAAGCTCATCGGAGCAGAAGCCATGAAAGTACTTGTAGAAGAGGCACAGGGAAGCCACATCACGCCGGTGAGAGAGTGGTTGCAGCCGGTCTGCCAAGTCAGTATCAACCACATTACAGATCCTCCTTTGTATTTTGTCAAGAAGCCCAAGGAGAGCAGCAGGGGCACCCGACCAGATATGGCAGCAATATTCAATACACGGGCGGATGGTAGATTTGTATATGTGCAGAATAGATTCAGGTGGGAAAACTTCCAGGCCCTGCACAGGGAGCCGACTTTCATAGCGGCAGATTTGGCAATGGATTCGATATAGTCATTCCATTTGAGGTCCGCCGAAAGTGTAAGGCCAAGGAGGCGTAGTATCTTACTCTCTGGGAGGCTAGCCTGTCCCATGCTAATGGGAGGTAGATGCGATTGTCTGTGGTGGTTAGTTGATAACAGCTTCGTTTTAGAAGCATTGAAATTTACTAGCCATTTCCTACCCCAGGCCACTCCGGATTGGAGGTCCTTTTCAAGTACGGCAGCGAGCTTCGCTTTGTCGTCCACACCTGTTTTTTTATAGAGAGTAGATTGTTGTGTCATCGGCATACATGCCAACTTGGGATCTAATGGCGTCGGGAAGATCATTAATGTAGATCAGAAAGAGCGTGGAACCTAGGATAGAACCTTGAGGGACGCCCGCGTTTGTATGGTAGTTTTGGGAGGCATGCCCATTTAATACCACCTTCAATGTGCAGTTAGAGAGGAATGACTGGATGAGGTCAAACAGATGTCCAGTTATCCCGTAGCTCCGCGGTTTGCACAAGAGGCCAGCATGCCAGACCCTGTCAAACGCTTTGGAGATATCCAAGGCACACGGTTCGGGCTTCGCCATTCTTGTCAAGTGCCCGGTATATGTACTCGGTAATGGTCGTTAGCAGTAGACCTGGTGAAGCGAAACCCGTACTGTTTTTCAGAGAGAAGCCTGTGGGCCGTGAGATGCTGAATCACCTCGTCGTTGATAATGGCTTCGAAAACTTTGCCAAAAATCGGAAGGAGACTAATAGGACGGTAATTGGCGGGGTCTAAGGGTTCGCCAAATATAGGAACTACACAGGAGGACTTCCAACAGGCAGAAAAACAGGAAGCAGATAGGCAGAGGTTATAGAGTTTAGAGAGGACAGAGGAGAGTTCTGGGGCACATTTCTTCAGTACTATAACTGGGATTCCGTCACCGCCGCTCGCTTTGTGAGGGTCAAGTTGTGCAATTATCTTGGCGACCAGCAAGGGTGTAATGTGGACGATATTTAGTTGAGCCTTAGTTCTGGGTGGGAAGTCGGGTGTAGGTATTCCTAACGAGTCCAGTGTCGAATTGGTGGAGAATCTACGGGCAAAGCATTCAGCCTTGTCCCCTGGGGAGGTGAGAACTTCAAATTCATTGATTAGTGGGGGTATTGAAGTCTTGCTCTTGTTGAGCATGCTTTTGCAGAGTCGAATGCACGCTTTTGACAGTTAAATCAAACAAATGCAGGCGACAATTCTACTCCATCAGCTTCTTTTATCGCACATCCCGCCAGTGGAACTCCCTTCCATATACTTGCTTTCCTGAGTGCTACAACCTACAAGAACTTAAATGCAATATCAATTCCCACCTCTCATTCACTTGACTCCAGTCCTTACTACATCACTCCGTATATCTTGTTATTTTCCTTTCTCCCTACCTTCGCACCTGTCTCCACACCTGTGTTCTTATCCTTCTCTTGCCATTTCTCTGACACCCACTGTAACTGGTTTGTCTTTTTCTTCAGTCTCCGTCTGCCTGAACTTTTACTCTCTTATGTAGACCCTGCGCATCAGTGGTGCTACCGCCTTACTTGGGGTGAAACGATTAAATAAAAAAAGAACCCCTCCATGGATGACTTCCACTGTGTTGCTTGTGTCCATCATTTCAGGGGATGTACCGTACTCGCCACGCTTGTCAATTCGGATTGGCAACGACTATTTAAACCATATCTGGTTGCTTGTGTAGGTGGCCGTTGGCGCATAGGAGCTCTCTTGCCCTTTGGCAGGTCTTGTTTTTGATCCTGCAGGGGGGCCTACACCACCCTCCTCACGTGCTTTCACCCAGCGGAGGCGTTGATTTAGTCGCCAACGATCCGATCCATGCCGGGTGGGTTACCTGGTACCAGCAGCATACAGCCTGACATGTCTTTATTCTTAAATCCTCTGCCTCAGAGCATATTCTAATCTTTTGTGAAGATCTATGCTGGTGATACAACGGTACATGTGTGCACCTCTAAGCCTGTATATGACCACAGCCTAGCAGCTGAGCCCTCCTCTGATCTGGCTCCAACAGATCAGTGAAGGGAAAACGATCTGGTCACATGTCGTGAAAAACAAACAAGTGACGCTCCGCTATCTCCGAGTGAACCATGAATTTTAGCCTATGGTGACGAACAGGTACTTTCTGAGGAAGACTTAGTACTTTGAGCGCCTAATGAGCCTTAGACTAAACCGAGACCTCAAGTGGAACTTGCACATACTACCCAGTGCAAAAGATGCTGAAGAAATGGTCGGTTCACAAGTTAAGCAACATCCAGCCTGGTCAGTACCTTGATGGGTGAACGTTTGAGAATATCAGGTGGTGTAAGCCTTGTGTGCTGGTGATATAATGGATAGAGATTTGGAATCGTTAATCTCTTACATAAAATACCCTTGGGAAAGGGTATTAATCAGTCTCTTCCCTCCAGTTATGGGTTAAATAACAGGACAGATTGGGTTCTGTAGCCTTGGCTTGCAACTAGTCTTCCATAGAAAGCAATGGCAACCTACTGCGAGATAATCTTCTGCCTAATCAGTCATGTCTCTTTCGAGACATGATTGCCCAAGTGTGTATTACGTATGGCACTTAACTGACTGAATCAGAGAGCCGAGTTTCATTTACAGTTGTTTTTGTTATATTAACTTACGTGCAAATACTCTTGGTAAAGGTATGAGTTCAATTCTTTTCCTCCCAGCTATGGGTTAATTAGCAAGACCTGTATCACTAAATCATTCAGTTAGTTATGTTAAGTGCCATACGTTATACACGATTGGTGATCATGTCTCTAAAGATACATGACTGATTGGGCAGAGGATTTTCCTGTAGCAGGTTTCAGTTATTTTCCGTGGAAGAATGACCAAGGCTATAACTCAATCTGTTCTGTTATTTAACCCTTAGATGGAGGGAAGAGATTGAGTAATACATTTTCCAATAGTATTTGCGTGCAAGTGAAAGCAACGTATTCAACTGAAATTCAAACTCGTATCTCTAATTTCTCGTTCCGAGACGATATTCACTGTACAACAACGCACAACCTATATCATTATTATCTCTAAATCAAAAGAATCTTACAATTTAAAAAATATTTTTCAAAAATTAACTTTCAAATATTTTTTTCAAAAATAACTTTCAAAATGCTGATAAACCGTAAAAAAGCAGATTAATTAGATCGAAACAATCGTCTAGTTCTCATTTTTTTTTGTACTACTCAGTTATTGCTAGACCAGTTTCTGCTGAGTTCAGGTACGCACTTCCCTTTTCTTTGAAGGTGTGTAGAATGTCATCATCTTGGTTATCTCATTATTTTCTCTTCGAGTTACACATAATACTCGTTTTAGTTGTTGGAACTCCTCCCGTTATGTGCTTTTATTTGGTACTCTTCTTTCTTTGTAATTCTGTGCCAATCCAGAAAATTTATAGAAAGATCTTCATCTTCTTCATCTTCAGGACGTAGGAGATCATGACCTTCCACGTCTCCCTATCCCCAGTGGCTCTCAGCACGCTTTCTTCTGTTACATCACGCAACCTCTGCTCTATCATCTACTTGCTCAGGCATATCAAGCATGTTGCACACTGCTTTTCCCTGTCCCTCTTTTCCTCTATCTGACCTGTGAGTATAAGATTCTTTAATCCCTCCTTCCTCATTATATGTCTTAGAAACTTCAGATGTCTTTTCCTAGGTTAAGTATTAGTTTCCTTTTTATTTCCATCCTTTCCATACCTGGTCCACGATATCCGCATTCTTCTTCTGTAGAATCACATTTCAGTTGCTTTAAGTTTTTCCTTCATCTTTGATGAGATTGTCCAGCATTCACTGCCATGTTGAAGAACAGACATCATATAGTAATCCAGTATTCTCTTCTTTGTTTTGAACGAAATTTTTCTTGTCTCCGAATACTCTACTTAGCTTCAGGAATGCATCCTTGGCCATGCTAATTTCCCTTCGGATCCGTCACTGAAAGCCATTTTACCCATTGATCTTAGAAAGTGGTTCTATGCAGCTGATGAGTTTGACGCCATGCAAAGAAGAGAAAAGCAGAAGTTATTGTTTACCTCTGTTTCTCCACTAAGACGAGTTGTGACACAAGATCGGATTCATTGTGAGAAATCTGACCGCGTACATTCGGGCCAAAGACAAACATTAACCCAGTCCCCATAATCTCGGGTTTCCCTTGTATCGGTATGACAACCGATCCGCCCTCTCTAGTTCAAGTGAGGTACAGCCTCGGGCAACTGTTAACCAGAACCAGTTACCACGCAGTTTTAATTTTCCACAGCTGTGTCTCTGTCCACAGACAGATCCATAACTGAGTCGCACTCTGACATGGGCCGCGGAAGTTCGACAACTCGAGAATAGATATTGGGTTTAAGACAAACGTTCCAATGGATGGAAATGATGCTGTCAAAATTTCTGGGAACATTGCTATAAAGATATGATGAAGAAGATTGTGCTGCGCCAATATATTAAGTCGAAAAAGCTTTTATGTCATGTAAATTAGCATATAGCGTACAACGTTTTTCCGTCGTTCAGTGTTTGGTTGCATTTCGCACTAGGTAATGGGCAACTGAGTGCATGGATTTCCCTTTCCTACATATCTACCTTACCTGCCGACACAGGATTGCAAATGTTGACAGATGGAGGTCATTGAGATAAGAAGTTGCTGCCTTTTTACCAGATAAATGTGTTTGTTATCTGGTCTTATTTACTTGCGAAAGAGAATAATTAATGTCTTTGTTCGGAGACAATCAAATATCTTGTGCGTAATAGCTACTACTCTATTTGTTCATCTCATTTTTTCCAACACTCCTCTCTCTCTCTACTCTCTCTCTCTCTCTCACACACACACACACACACACAAACACACACACACACACACACATATATATATATATATATATAGTTTGTAGGCATAAAACTGCCCAGTTAAAGCGACAAATTCATTGCACTAAAACTATTAACGATATCCACCCTAATATCGTGCATTTTATGTTAAGAACCTGCTTGCCAAAATACCTTTTATCAGTAAAACTACTGAAAAACAACAATCTTGGCGCCAAACGTTATCATAACTCAACATTATATATATATATATATATATGTGTGTGTGTGTGTGCGTGTGCGTGTGTGTGTGTGTGTGTGTGTGTGTGCACCAGTTCTTTGCATTTGGTTCTTTCAAAAATTCTAGTGGATTCGGTATATATATATACACACACACACACACACACACACACACACACATATATATATATATATATATATATGTATATGTGTGTGTGTATATATATATATATATATATAAGAAAGTATCTAACCTAGAGAGCTAACGAACCTACCAAGGTTTCACCAAATTGGATCTACAGGGCAAGTTGGCTTTCTTAGCCAACTTGCCCTGAAGATCAAATTTGGTGAAACCTAGGTAGGTTCGTTGGCTCTCTAGGTTAGATACTTTCTTATTTATTTGCTCTACCAGTGTATTGAGCGCCTTACATGTTAGGTTCCTCGTCTCGGTGTTTTTTTCTTTCGACTAGTACTTTGACTAGTGTTAAAGTGCTTAGTTCGTTTCTTTTTTTGTTTCGCATGGGTTCGAATCTAACCATGGTCGATTTGGAAGGAAGGTGACTTCTTGATAATTAAAGGTCTAGAGGATGCCATCACAGCGTGCCTTACCTTTGGAAATAGCCTGAAAATCATACTAAGAGTTGACCCAAGCGTTGTGAGTAAAATTGTGTTGACGGCACACTTTGAGGAGTCGTCGATGGTTGTTCAAAGTTCCAAGTCATCATGACCGACGGTTTGAGCGTCCTGGCTTTGTTCAGACTATTGTTCATGCTAGATAACGCACTCTCTCCCAGAAACTGTAACTAAGGTCTGCCCAGCATAGTTGCAGTATAAACCACATGTGGGCTCTGTGAGTGTTGAACAAACACACAAATGTGCCTGAGCAGGCGCCTACAATGGGTAGCTAGCCACCCTGGTAGACGGTTATCCTCGAATATGATTTGCCAGCCATTCTCTCTCTCTCTCTCTCTCTCTCTCTCTCTCTCTCTTTGTATATATATATATATATATATATATGATAGGATACTGAACAAATAAAAAGTTTATAATTTTGTTTTCGATAATTAGTTCCCAAAGAACTTTGAATGCCTAAATAAATGCAAAACATGTTAAATTTATAAACGTTTTCTACTTGTTCCTTATCCTATAATTCCGTTACATTGTAATATATATTTGATTTCAGTTAATATACAGAGAATTCCAAACAGGTACATACTCATTAATTGACAGTAAATTCAGTGATTATTGACTTGCAAACGATTTAAAAAATATTAAAAGTTGACTTCTTGATATTATTGGCCTGGAGGAGGCAATTCCAGCATGTGCCACCTATGAAAAATACCTGAAAACCATATCACGGGTTGACCCAAACCTTGTGATGGAAATTGGGTAGACGGCTCTCTTTAAGGAGCTGTCAATGGTTGCACTAGCTCAAAGTCACAAAGCATTGTGACTAAAGTTTTGAGCATCCTGGCTTTGTTCACACTGTTGTTCATGCTAGATAATCTGCTCTCTCCCAGAAACTGTAACTAAGGTCCACCCAGCATACTTGCAGTATAAACCACAGGTGGGCTCTGTTAGTGTTGAACAAATGCAAGTGTGCCTGAGCAGGCGTCTACAATGGGGATTAGCTAGCCACCCTGGTAGACGGTTATCCTCGAATATGATTTGCCAGCCATTCTCTCTCTCTCTCGCTCTCTCTCTCTCTCTCTCTATATATATATATATATATATAATAGGATACTGAACAAATAAAAAGTTTATAATTTCGTTTTCGATAATTAGTTCCCAAAAAACTTTGAATGCCTAAATAAAAGCAAAACATGTTAAATTTATAAACGTTTTCTACTTGTTCCTTATCCTATAATTCCGTTAGATTGTAATACATATTTGATTCCAGTTAATATACAGAGTATTCCAAACAGGTACATATTCATTAATTGACAGTAAAGTCAGTGATTATTGACTTGCAAACGATTTTAAAAATATTCCTATTTATTGACTGACAATGAAGATTAACGGTATAAATTAAATATCAATCAGATTAAATTTATGTTCATAAATATTCATATTGACGACCACCATTTGTCGAACAGATCTCTTTAAAAATCGAAGGAGGGTTTGCAGTTATTGTTTATCTTTTGTGAATGATGACTGTGATCTTTCCAAACGGCGCTTATGAACATCGGGAACAGTTTCGGCTGCTTCAAACTGATCTCTGATGTGGGCATTACTGCGTCAGCTTGGTGGACCTTTATCTTCTTAATAGTTTTTGCTCTTCTTTGATGTTTTCGCGCTTCCAGTAACACTTTATGACATTTTCTTTCTTCAAGGCTTAGTCGTACTACTGCTACTACTACTGCATTGGATCTAGAAAAAAAAGAGTTAAAGAATTTATAGGCAGTCAAAAAGCCAGTAAATTGTTTTTGGGTTACTATGTACGTATGCGCGTTGCTTAACGCTTAGAACATAAGCGCTCCAAAAATGAGGTCCAGGTTCGTATGTCACCATTGTCGATTTGTTAGGAAGGTGACATCTTGACACGAGAATCAGAACGAAATAACTGGGTAGAGCTATGGATGACAGAAATTACTGGAAAGAAGCGATATGCGTGTCCTCGAAAAACGGAATATGAAGAATAAAGAATTTTATATAATTTTTAATTATTTCAACTCCAAGCAAAACAATAAAGTTACTAAGACGCAAGAATATACTGTGTTTGAAAGAATAAGAGAAAAATAAAGCATTATGAAGAAAGGAGAACAATAAATAACAAACAAGGATTAAGGAGACAAAAAATAACAATTGCCATTGAATTCAAATTTTTGTAAAATTGAATTTGATTAAAAAGCAAGAAATTAGAAGAGAGTTCCACAAATGAGAAGTTCGTGAGTAGAAATTGTTGGCATAGAACTTACGATTATGTTATAGCATTGCAACAGCAGAATTATGAGACCTAGCTGCCAATCTAGTGCTGCGCTTAAATTCGTGATGTCGAGACACCAAAGAGGAAAGCTAATTTCAAAAATTACCATGAGAATTTTTATAAAAAAGGTGCAGAAAAGCTACGTTACAGTGGTGAGAAGATGAGTGAAGCTCTGATATCTGGTCAGAAGCGATAACATTGAAGAATCTTCTTTGAATTTTTCATGTATTTGTAAATACATAGCAGAAAAACTAGAACAGATATGAGAGCACTATTCAATGCATGGATGAATGGTAGCGTTATAAATGTGCAGAATCGATTTGTCTATTGTCATGGAAGGCGACGAAAGAATAATCTTTTGCTGTTTCATTTTTTGTTGTTTTGTCTTATGCTGTTTTGTTTTTGCTGGGTTTTTTTTGCTGTTTTGTTTTTGCTGGGTTTTTTTGCTGTTTTGTTTTTTAATATTTTGTTTATTGCTGATTTGTTGTTGTTTTTTTTTTGCTGTTTTGATTTTTGCTGTTTTGTTTTTTATTATTTTGTTTATTGCTGATTTGTTGTTTGTTTTTTTTTTGCTGTTTTGATTTTTGCTGTTTTGTTTTTGCTGTTTTGTTTTTGCTGTTTTGTTTTTTATTATTTTGTTTATTCCTGATTTGTTGTTGTTTTTGGGGGTTTTTTTTGCTGTTTTGATTTTTGCTGTTTTGTTTTTTGCCGTTTTGTTTTTGCTGTTTTGTTTTTGCTAGTTTGTTGTTTGCTGTCTTGCTTTTTGCTTCTTTGTTTTTGGCTGTTTTGTTTTATCAGGGTTTTTTTTTAATTAAATATCAGCGTTTACCTAGTGGCATTGTATCGTGCAGGTATTTTGATTTTTATTGCTTTTTAAAACTAATATCCAGCTCTGATGAGCGACAACTACATAACAGTGTTCTCACGAAACATCAAAGTCGGCATGAACCTGCTCAGTTAAAATGACAAATTCTTTGCATTAGTTTTAGTAGAAACAAGCAAGAATTTTCTCAGAGAATGTGGAATGGCAATTGAATGGAATTTCTTCATATCAAGTAAATTAACTCACACTCAACTAGCAGTGAGCAAGGGGCCCTATCTTAGTCTAAAGACTACTACTAATATAGCCACACTCAATTAGACTATGTAAGCAGGAAGTGCGTTGTGGATATCGACTCGGAACAACAAATCGAGGAGCCGAGTTCGAATTTCAGTTAAATTCCTCGCAATCACTTACGCACAAATACCCGTGGGAAAAGTATTAATACGTCTTTTTCCTCCAGTTATGGGTGAAATAACAGGACAGATTAGGGTTCAATAACTTTGGCTGGCAACCAGTCTACCACAGAAAGCAATGGCAACCTACTGCGGGATAATGTTCTGGTCAGTCAGTCATGTCTTTTTCGAGACATGATCGACTATAGCGTGTATATTAATCTACACTAATTTGAAAACATTTCCCGATTGGGCCGACATCGTGAAAATTACTCTTTAACCTGTTCAGATCTTATTTAAATTTAACTGTTATTCAGACCATAATATTTCTTTGGTAGTTCACCATGTACATAGTGTGTTTTCCTTCATATTACTTGCACAAGTATAATTCGAATATTAACAATTACCCTAAGATTCCAAATTACAACACGAGAAAAAATCTTTCTTTCATAACATCTTAAACATACACTAACCCCTAACCCATTCACCTTTAACTGAAGGGATGCAATCATTGTTCTTAAAGGCAAAATGTCGGTCATTGATATAGAGAGGATCACATGCAATGTCACAGATACATTAGGATAATGGCTTTTTGACGTCAGAAATAATTCTTATATTTTGTATTCTTCACCCGTTTTCTTTATTAACATGAAACTGTTCCGATTCATTGTCATAAAGAAAGCAAAACAATAAAAACCAAAAAAAAAAAAAAAAAAAAATGGCTGACCACCTCTAAAAAACAGAGGTAGGTTTCTACTAATTTCAAATAAGAAAAACAATAGTGTTTTCAGTTTTTCTTCGCTCCATTTCCTTCTATTTCAGGCTTAAAATATATAATTATTTACACTATTCATATTTGGGCTACCGTCCTTATCTGTGTTGTTTTTATCACAACGTTTCGGACGTTGTCCCTTCGGACTTCATCAGATGTATATTGATATGTGCCATCTACTTATCTTATTTTTATTTATTTATCTTATTTTTTATTTAGTAAAAATAAACACCTATTCTCGTACGATCGCCGAAGTTAGGCTATGTCGGGCCAAGTCAGTACTTAGATGGGGAGATCCGAGTTCTAATTCCAGTTGGGTTTGTTGTATTCCCTTCCTCTGAAATATCCTTGGAAAACGCAGACGACAATTCTACTCCTGCAGCTTCTTCTCTCACACTTCCCGTCTGTGGAACTCGCTCCCATATTCTTGCTTTCCTGACGGTTACAATCTCCAGAAATTTAAATGCAATGTCAATACTCATCTATTAACCACTGGACTCTAGCTCTCTCCCCACACCCGTATATCCTTCCCTTTCTCTTCACCTATGTATCTGTCATCGCACCTGCATTCTCAGCTTTCTATTGCTCTTTTCTAACTAGTTTGTACTCCTCACTCTTTTCTAATTAATCTTTTTACAGTTATGTAGCCCCCCACCCCCGCTCATCAGTGGCATTTCTGCCTTGCTCGGGGTGAAATGATTAAAAAAAAAACAAAAACAAAGATAAACAAACATATAACTGTGTCTCTACACCCTCACCAATTATGGGCTAATTTATAGAACTTGTTTCAGTAAATCGTTACTATTACTAAAATGCTCTTACATTTTGGTGTTTCGTGGCTCGTAGCATATGACATCCGGTCGACCAAATGTATAAAAGACAATGTGAGCTTAGCACAGGAGTTGTCATTATTACGGACTTGGGGAAGTAACACCTACTACTACAAGAGACTGTAAATGTTGATATACACCTTGGTTTTACTACTCTGTTAATAAAGTAGTATCTCTTCATTCCACGATACATCTCATTTTTAAAAATATCCAAGTTTTAAATAACCTGCAAACGTATAATAACTAAAGAAAGCAAATCAACAATGAACAATATCTACATACACCCTAACAGGTTTGTATGTGGATGACTAATATATTATGCTCACTTTACGACTGAGCTCTCTAGAGAGGAAAATTGTAAAAACAGTTACCACTTCTGCGATTTACGTATTACTCTTAAGCAATAAATTGAGTTCTTTCGGTGACTGGCGTGTGTATACACCGCTCATATATAACACGCTAAAATTTCCCTTTTCTGATTCCACACACCTGTGGCTTAGGGAGCAGAGACACCGACTGACACCAAATCGATCGAGTTGTAGTGAACAAAACAAATTCTAGATTTAAAAATTCAAATCTAAGTCATTGTTAGAAAGAAACGAATTTTCAGGAATTTACAAACTTTGCTTACACAAAAAACTCGCGAAACTTCACACCTGGATGCAAAATGTTTGTCGTCTAATGGAAAGGCCAGAATAACATCCGGGAATGAATTGCCAAACGAAATAAAAAACAGGCAAAGTTTGACCCTCGTCAGAGAGTTAAGATAAGCGATTAACACGTACCCTTGACAAACGCCAAGCGATCGTAATTATTATTGTTTCTATCTTTCTCTCTCACCTTTTCACCTCCTTCCTGTTCACCATTCACCCTGAGTGATAACTTCAAAGACAATTCTGCTCAACGATAACGTTCACGCTTACGTCCCTGCCTACGTACACATAAACTCACTCGTGCAAGGACTACTACGAACTCTCTTGAAACCTCTAACCTCCTAATACTATTTCTATTGGAACGTTTAACTTCTACCAATTCATGTTATTCTATTCTATCAAAAATATTTTTATTCAAACATGCAAAAGGTATACTTTTATTCTTCCACAAATCCATACATTCCAATCTACATCCTTCTGATGATAACGAATAAATCTTTAAGTTTTAGAGAGTTTGTTATGTATGACACAAGGTCGATTCAATAAACATTAAACCGCATCCCTACAGCTTCAGAGATTCGATCCCTGTCAGAATCAAGTGAATGTCTAGCCACACTGATGAGCTGTGATACACCGAAACAGGCTAATTTGTGAATAATGTGGATAATATATATATATATATATATATATATATATATATATATATATATATATATATAGTATAACGAGGCAGCAAGTAATTTTCTAGACATATGCTATTAAATATAAGAGACAATGAATGTCTATTATGTTTAATCATGAGCCGTTCTAAACGTCGTATTTTTGCTTTAATTTCAGTTGAAAATAAAGACAAAAATTCTCCAACATTTGGATAATTATTTATTGGTTTTCTTCTAAGCTTTCGGCTCACATGAGCCATCTTCAGAGAGGTAGTTTAAACTGAAATATTATAAAATCCACCATCACCGACGATTTTATTTTGTGTTGACATAAAACTCCGCTTGGCAACGGCAATAGTTACCAAAAATAATAAACGCAGTTCTTAAGTTTGCATGCGGTTTTATGACGTCACACCGCGGGATAGCGCGAAATGACAACAAAACCGTGTAGTCAAATGCAATGTAATATGTTATTTCCTGTTTTAAAGTTGATTTTATTCAAAGTTGAGTGTTGGTTGTTTTGATTTGATGTACATGGCCTCCAATATCTGCAGGTTCCTCTTACTGTGTGTATGAGTAAGGATCACCGTATTGTTGACCAAAATCAGTCTGATATTACCTACATGTTTATGTTTTTCAGAGAAATGTTGTTTAATAGTACTCTGAACAGAAAGATGACATGTAAGTCTACGGGAGAGCGTGGTTGTAGTAAAACCAATATATGTACTAGGTTTTTGATTAGTATCAGAGATGCAATCTCTGAATGGGCATGTAAATTGGTACACTACATTGGTTTTTTGTAAAGAATTTAGTTTAGTGCTTGTTGGGTTATTATAGACTATGAGGTCAATTGTTTTAAACTTTTTATAATATATATAGTTTGTTATTAATATTAAGTTCTAATGTAAATTTGAGGACGGAGTGACTTAGCTAAAACAAAGATGTCATCTATGTATCTTACATATATAGAGGGTTTATTGTTGTCATTAATTATTTTATTTTCTAGATTTGCCATATAATAATTAGAAAAGAGGTGACCTAAACAAATAAATAATTATCCAAATGTTGGAGAATTTTTGTCTTTATTTTCAACTGAAATTAAAGCCAAAATACAACGTTTAGAACGGCTCATGATTAAACATAGCAGACATTCATTGTCTCTTATATTTAACAGCATATGTTTAGAAAATATACATATATATATATATTGTCATCCGCAGACAGATCCGTTTCGCCGTATCACAGCTCATCAATACGGTTAGACTCCGATTGCTTTTTTACCCAGGATTGAAACCCGACTGAAATGCCGTCAGTCGGCGACTCTACCCCTGGGCTATGGGTGTTCGGTGGAAGTAGACAGACTTTTTAGCGCATATCATTATACGCGCCTAATAGCTATGCGATCTAATTCATTTCACTGAATGAGCGATGCGTACACGTCAGAGTAGCTACTGTCTATCAAAGTCTCCTATATGTGTGTGTGTGTGTGTGTGTGTGTGTGTGTGTGTGTGTGTGTGTGTGTAATTTACATTGTTAAACATGTGATATATGTATAGGGCAAGAATTAGAAAGGAAATAGAACAGTATCAGGGCGGTTTCATTAAAAACGCTGAAACAAGGAATGCGATATTTATCGGTTGTGCGTTGTGGTGCGGAGGTTATCGGCTCGAAACGAAAAATCGGGGATCAAAATTCGAATTCCAGATGAATTCCATGCATTCACTTACGCACAAATGCATTAATCCGTCTCTTCCTTCGAGTTATAGGTTAAATAATAGGACGGTTTGGATGATATAGCCTTGGCTTGCAACCAGTCTACCGCAGAAAGTAATGGCAACCTACTACGGGATAATCTTCTGCCTCTTCAGTTATGTCTCTTTCAAGACATGATCGTTCACGCGTGTATCACGTATGGCACTTAACTGATTGACTGACGCCAGAATGAAGACAGGAAGACAAATACAAATACAGATGGATCTATACTTATGTTTTACAAATTACGTAAATTGAATGAAGCTTACCTAGCAAATGAATTGCCTACAGGCCAACAACAATTCAACAGTTGTAGGATGAGATAATAATGCATATTGGTGAGATCTATGCAGAGATGTCATCAAAAATTTTGACCGTCGAATAGAGATGTACCGCCGAAGCCTTGGCGGATATTTGGGCAATATTATCTTTCACACATAATTGCCATGACTCAAATAAAATGATCCAATAGTGAAATCAGTACAATTTCATCAATAACACTGTTTTATTTATGCTAACTTCGAACCGTCTTAATGGAACACCTTAATTAAAAACAACTTACAAGAAACTGCGTTTAAGTTTTTATTTGTCGTAACACAAAGTTTGTTTTTTTAATGTTATAGTTTTACTTTCCTTGTTGGCTGCCGGGTCATGTAATTCAACACTACAACGTTCACAAAAACGCTGGAGTATTTGACACTCACTAGGCATATCACGGGCAACCGGGACAGTGCTAGGCAGTGGACCACCTTCCTGACGATTTTGTGAAGCAACGGGGGAGTGAGATGCTTAGCAAAGGTACAAATATTGAAGGGAAATGGCAAATAGAAGATTAACATACGAAGAGATTTTGAAAATTCTAAAAATTGATCATTTGATCAGAATATATAGGTTTAACAGAAAAAAATCTTGAAAGAAATATATTATAACCACGAAGACAAAAAAAATAGGTTAACAGCAGAACCCTATCAAGATACATATGGGATCAAAAAGGAAATATCTCCACCAAAATCAAATAAGTAAATGAAGTTCTGAATATGACATCAATCTGTTAAGTGAACAATGAGTTGGCTTTTTGGCAACTTTTCTGCACTAGCTCCTATAACTATAAAGTGGCAAGGATTTTAATTCCTCTGGGGTTCTCTCAAAAGTAAGGTCTATGCCAACAATCCAACAACAATTCAACAGTTGAAGGATGAGATAATAATGCATATTGGTGAGATCTATGCAGAGATGTCATCAAAAATTTTGACCGTCGAATAGAGATGTACCGCCGAAGCCTTAACGGATATTTGGGCAATATTATCTTTCACATATAATTGCCATGACTCAAATAAAATGATCCAATAGTGAAATCAGTACAATTTCATCAATAACACTGTTTTATTTATGCTAACTTCGAACCGTCTTAATGGAACACACTATATATATATTTAATTAAAAACAACCGACAAGAAAGTGTGTTTAAGTTTTTATTTGTACATATGACCAAATTATTAAAGGCATCCTACATCACCGCCTCTTAAATCTCAGTTAAAGTTATATTTCATATGTAAATTCAATATTTCACATTGGGGAAGTACCCATTTCTACAAGCACTTAGAACCCGTTTTATCAACCCCAGCCGTAAAAGAGAGCCTGTAGAAACGTCTATTATCAAATCGTCTCCTGGATTAATTACTGATATATATATATATATATATATATATATATATATATATATATATATATATATGCCCTGGAGAGAAAGAGAGCGAGACAATGACGAAGTTTTTTAGAGAGAAAATAGTGAGGCCGCGTCGGCTCAGTTAATTCTCTTGCATTCTTCCCATGCGATCATCTCAAAAGCAAGGGCTATGCCTTCAAGCCAACAGCAATTCAACAGCTGAAGGATGAGATAATAAAGCATATTGGTGAGATCGAGGAGAAACTATGCAGAAACGATATCAAAAATATATACCATCGAGTGGAGGCGTGTCGACGAAGCCTTGGTGGACATTTGAATGATATCATTTTTTGCACATAATTAGCATGACATGACCCAATAAGGAAATCAATAAAACTTGACCAATAACACTGTTTTATTTACTGCTAACTTCGCTCCATCTTAATGAAACATCCTATAAATACGAGAGCAGACAATGTAAATTTCCTAAAGACATATAAGTTTGCCCACAGCAGCGGAAGTTTTACGAAATGGGAAAAAGAGAAGGTTTTTTTGGTATTTTGGATGTCATCTTTGTATTCTATCGAATTAAGGAGTAAGATTTTTGCCCGACTAATATTTCTCAAGTTTAAATATCAGCCATGTCATAATCTATTCATAGTTTGAATTTATAGTTTATGATCATTCATCTTAAACAAAAAACCCAGCATCCTCTACCAAAGAAATAGGACTCAAAATAACCATTTCTAAAACAGAAACTATGATCTGGGATTGGAATAAAAGCAACGATTCACATACATTAAATTCATCATAAAACTTAAGTATGTGGAATTGGTAAATGCCAAACACTTCAAATACCTCGGGGTATGAATCGGTTATAACAAATTCATTCAAGGAGACGAAGAAATTGAATATAGAATGTTTTGCGGCAGGGGTAGTTTCACCCACTATTCCTAACTGCTACAGAACCAAAATATTGACCGAAAAAAACTCGAATCATATTCTGAAATATCGTCATCAGATCAAGACTTTCATAAAACTGTCTTGCATAATGTCAAACATGCTTAGCAATATCTTAATATTTTTTCTACAAATATTTTCAGAGCAATTGTTCTAATGAGATTTTGATGTTCTGAATAGTTAGCAAGCAAGTCTCGCTAGAAACCTGTTACAACTCAGAAGTTAGTTCGATCCTCACTGGGTGCCCTAAACTTTCGGACTTATGCTACATCTAAGCGGTGCTTAAAAAACAACTTAGCTTGTTTCATGACGTCATACAAACATTTCAGTACCAACCATTGTTCTTGAGATGCACACTTAAAATTAATAAGAATGAAAAAAGATTCAATAATTATTCATTGGCTGTGCGTTATGGTGCAGTGGATATCGGCTTGGAACGAGAAATCGGGGTGCCGAGTTCGAATTATAGTTGAACTCCTAGCATTCACTTATGGACAAATACCCTTTGGAAAGGTCTTAATCCGTCTCTTCCCTCGTGTTATATGGGTTAAATAAAGGACAGATTGGGTTCTATAGCCTTGGTCGGCAACCAGTCTACCTCAGATATTAATTGCAACCTACTGCGGGATAATCTTCTGCCCAGTCAGTCATGTTTCTTTCGAGACATGATCGCCTAAGTGTGTATCAAGTATGGCACTTAACTGAATGCAAGGAAGAGAAATCCAAATACAGATGGATGTATACCTGTGTTTTATAAATTATGTAAATTGAATCGAGCTTACCTAGCAATTGAATAAGTTGTTAGTTTCGTACCTTATCAAAGAATATACATTTTCCCGATTCTGTCTTTTTTACATGATGTTATTAACTTATTTATACGATCTTATCGGCTTTATTTACATTCTTATCCGTTTTATTTACACAATATTATACGTTTGATAACTTTAAATAATTTTTCTGCTTTATTTACATATTTTTTCTGCTTTATTTACACATGCTCACTCCTTCTTCTTCTTCTTCTTCTTCTTCTTCTTCTTCTTCTTCTTCTTGTGCCGTGTCCCTTCAGGACGTAGGCAATCATGGACTTCAACTTGGCTCTCTCGCTTTCAATATTTTCGCACATGGCATCTCTTCCAAACCTCGCTCTCCCATTCATTTACTCAAACCTAACAAGTACCTCTCGCACTGTTTTACCCTGTCTATCTCTCTGTCTCTGTCTGTCTCTGTCTCTCTCTCTCTGTGTCTTATGAGTACTAAAATCCCCAGGCCCTCCTTCTTCATTACGTGTCCCAGGTACCTGATATCTCTCTTCCTGATGTTATGTATGAGTTTTCTTCTCGTTTGAATCCTCTCCTACACTACATGGCTTCTCATGTGCTCCGTCCATGGTGTCCTAAGCATCCTTCTGTAAAACCACATTTCTGCTGCTTCAAGCCTCTCCTTCATCCTTGATGAGATCGTTCAACATTCACTCTCATACAGAAGGACATATATCACATAACAATCTAAGACTCTTTTCTTTCTTTCCAGTGAGATTTTACTGTCTCTCAGTAAGCTAGTTAGCTTCTGAAATCGAAAGACTCATTGGCATGGCAAATGCGTCTTTGGATCTCCATATCACACTTTTCGTCCTCTGTCATAACACTTCCCAAGTATTTAAATTCCTTCTTTTGTTTTAGTTTCTCCGACTTGTAGTTGGCATTTTGGACTCTTCTTTGTGCTGTTGACCTTACATTGAGTTTTCTTTAAGTTTATGCTCAGAGATTCCTTCTTTTCTTTTATTTTTGCTACTTTGTGTAGAAGGCCCTGAATTTTCATTTCCGTGTTTGCTACTAGCACTGTGTCAGCTGCGTATTGTTGAGATTATGGCCGCCAATGACGAATCCCGGTAAGGTTTTTATTTCTCTCATAATTAGATCGCTGTACAGGTTGAATATGTCGGGTGAGAAAACACATCCTTGTCTTACGCTCCTTATTATTTTTGTATAGCTGCTGAGTTCACTTACTATCCGTAAACAAGCGGCGCATTTATTTCTTTTAATTCATATACACAATATTATACGCGTTAATATACGATTTTACACACGTTTTACACGGTCGTGGTTTTAGGATTCTATCCGGTGTGATTACTAGATTTTATCTCGTTTATTTGACTTTAAAAAATCTATCCTAAAATGGATTACTTCTTTCATTACGCGATCTTATCCGTGTTTGTTTTAATGATATTTCCCGGCTTTTCCTTATCTATTCCAAATTTTTTACACAAGAATATTCGTTTCACTTTCTCCAATTATAAATTTCTTCCTTGATCTGTTTCACTTTTTTACGTGATGTTCATCGGATCTTTACGCGATATTATCCGCGTTTGTTTAGGTGATATCATCCGGCTTTACCTTATCTATTCTGCATTTTTTACACAACATTTTTTGCTTTTCGTTTTTCAATTATCCAGTTTTTTTTCTTGATTTGTTTCACACTTTTACGCTATATCCTTTGCTTTATACACGACCATATCCGCGTTTTTTCCCTGATTTTTTCCACATTTTTACGCTATGTTCGTCGATTTTATACAATCTTATCAGCGTTTTGTCCCTGATTTGTTCCACTTTTTTACGCCATGTTCTTTGCTTTTTTACACGACCTTATCCGCGTTTTTTCCCTGATTTTTTTCCATATTTTTACACTATGTTCGTCGATTTTATACAATCTTATCCGCGTTTTTTCCCTGATGTGTTCCACATTTTTACGCCATGTTCTTTGCTTTTTTACAAGACCTGTAAAAGAGAGCCTGTAGAAACGTCTATTATCAAATCGTCTCCTGGATTTATTACTGCTATATATATATATATATATATATATATATATATATATATATATATATATATACTGCTCTCTCTCTCTCTCTCTCTATATATATATATATATATATATATATATATACCCTGGAGAGAAAGAGAGCGAGACAATGACGAAGTTCTTTAGAGAGAAAATAGTGAGGCCGCGTCGGCTCAGTTCATTCTCTTGCATTCTTCTCATGCGATCATCTCAAATTCAATTCGCAATTCAACAGCTGAAGGATGAGATAATAAAGCATATAGGTGTGGATCGAGGAGAAACTATGCAGAGACGATATCAAAAATATATACCATCGAGTGGAGGCGTGTCGACGAAGCCTATAAGTTTGCCCACAGCAGCGGAAGTTTTACGAAATGGGAAAAAGAGACGGTTTTTTGGTATTTTGGATGTCATCTTTGTATTCTATCGAATTAAGGAGTAAGATTTTTGCCCGACTAATATTTCTCAAGTTTAAATATCAGCCATGTCATAATCTATTCATAGTTTGAATTTATAGTTTATGATCATTCATCTTAAACAAAAAATCCAGTATCCTCTACCAAAGAAATAGGACTTTAAATAATCATTTCTAAAACAGAAACTATGGTCTGGGATTGGAATAAAAGCAAAGATTTCACATACCTTAAAGTCATCATAAAACTTAAGTATGTGGAATTGGTAAATGCCAAACACTTCAAATACCTCGGGGTATGAATCGGTTATAACAAATTCATTCAAGGAGACGAAGAAATTGAATATAGAATGTTTTGCGGCAGGGGTAGTTTCACCCACTATTCCTAACTGCTACAGAACCAAAATATTGACCGAAAAAAACTCGAATCATATTCTGAAATATCGTCATCAGATCAAGACTTTCATAAAACTGTCTTGCATAATGTCAAACATGCTTAGCAATATCTAATATTTTTTCTACAAATATTTTCAGAGCAATTGTTCTAATGAGATTTTGATGTTCTGAATAGTTAGCAAGCAAGTCTCGCTAGAAACCTGTTACAAGTGAGAAGTTAGTTCGATCCTCACTGGGTGCCTTAAACTTTCGGCCTTGTGCCACATCTAAGCAATGCTTAGAAAATCAACTTAGCTTGTTTCATGACGTCATACAAACATTTCAGTACCAACCATTGTTCTTGAGATGCACACTTAAAATTAATAAGAATGAAAAAAGATTCAATAATTATTCATTGGCTGTGCGTTGTGGTGCGGTGGATATCGGCTTGGAACGAGAAATCGGGGAGTCGAGTTCGAATTCCAGTTGAACATCTAGCATTCACTTCCGGAATTCCAGTTGAACCCCTTGCATTCACTTAATCTGTCTCTTCCCTCCAGTTATGTGGGTTAAATAACAGGACAGATTGGGTTTTATAGCTTTGGTTGGCAACCAGTCTACCGCAGAAAGTAATTGCAATCTACTGCAGGATAATCTTCTGCCTAGTCAGTCATGTTTCTTTCGAGACATGATCGCCCAAGAGTGTATCACGTATGGCATTTAACTGATTGACAGACGCCAGAATGAATGCTGGAAGAGAAATACAAATGGATGTATACCTATTTTTTATAAATTATGTAAATTGAATCGAGTTTGCCTAGCAATTGAATTACTTGTTAGTTTCGTACCTTATCAAAAATATACATTTTCCCGATTCTGTCTTTTTTACCTGATGTTATTAACTTATTTATACGATCTTATCGGCTTTATTTACATTCTTATCCGTTTTATTTACACATTATTATACGTTTGATAATTTTAAATAATTGTTCTGCTTTATTTACACATTTTTCTGCTTTATTTACATAATCTGTCTGTTTTATTTACACATGCTCATTTCTTCTTCTCCTTCTTCTTCTTCATCATGTGCCGTGTCCCTTCAGGACGTAGGACCATGGACTTCTACTTGACTCTGTCTCGGGTCGCTTTCAATATTTTCTCACGTGGTATCTCTTCCAAACCTCGCTCTCCCATTCATTTACTCAAACCTAACAAGTACGTCTCGCACTATTTTACCCTGTCTATCTGTCGGTCTCTCTCTTTCTCTTTCTCCCCCTCTCTCTCTGTCCTGTGAGTACTAAAATCCTAAAACCCCCTTCTTCATTACGTGTCCCAGGTACCTGATATCTCTCTCCCTGATGTTAAGTATGAGTTTTCTTCTCGTTTGCATCCTCTCCTACACCTCATGGTTGCTCATGTGCTCGTCTAGTTAAACTCCTTGCATTCACTTACGCGCAAATACCCTTTGGTAAGGTATTAATCCGTCTCTTCCCTCCAGTTTTATGGGTTAAATAACAGGACAGATTGGCTTCTCTAGCCTTGTCCGGCAACCAGTCTACAGCAGAAAGTAATTGCAACCTACTGCGGGATAATCTTCTTCCGAGTCAATCATGTCCTTTCGAGACTTGATTGCCTAAGCGTGTATCACGTATGGTACTGAACTGACTGACTAGATTAGCAACTGGGAATCACCGTTTTACTGTTGAACTACATGTTCTATTCTAATAGTTTCTTTTCTTGCTTGTGAAACTCCTTCTGATTTGTTTCTTCTCTGCCATCTACAATCCTAAAACAGTTAAACGCAATGTTTTTAAAGACGGTATCTCCGTGCCGTTGACAATGACTTTCTTCAGCCAAGCAGGCGCAAGATGCAATCGCAAAACAAGTCTGTAATTGTACGCACCGCTATCTGTTAACACTTGGGTAAACATTAGCTGAGCAGTTAATTTAACAGTTATTTCAACGTCATTGAATGGTTCTCATCTAAAGCTGGAATGTCTCGTCTACACTGCTATTTAATGCATAGCTGTAACTTTAACCTATAACATGGGATAATATCCAAAAAATTAACTCCAGAAGATATGATCAAGCTTCTGCGAAAAAAAAAAAAGAAAAAAAAAAAGAAGAAATTTAAAAATTCATAAAAAGGTGTCATTAAAATAAAAACAAGTATTTACACGGTTTCCAAGAATACAAAGAAACGTTTTTTCAGAGTGTGTTAAAAAATAGTTTTTCATTTTTTTCACTCTAGGTTAAAAAAATTTCCTACAAATACAAATGTCAATCTAAATTAGTAGGGCACTGTTTGCTTTGAAAAATACTATAAAAAAATCTAAGTATCAGTTAAGTGTCATACGTAATACACACTTTTGGGCGGTCATGTCTCGAAATAGTTTATCCCGCAGTAGATTACCATTGCTTTCCGCGGATGACTGGTTGCCAGCCAAGGCTATAGAATCCAATCTGTCCTATTATTTAACAAATAACTGGAGGGTAGAGACGGATTAATACCTTTCTCGAGGGTATTTGTGCGCAAGTGAATGCAAGGAATTCAACTGAAATTCGAACTCGGCTCCCCGATTTGCTGCTTCCAGTCGATATCCACTTCACCACAACGCACATATTAAGTATACCCCGAGTATATGAATAAGTTATTAAAGGCACCCTACATCACCGCCTCTTAAATCTCAGTTAAAGTTATATTTCATATGTAAATTCAATATTTCACATTGGGGAAGTACCCATTTCTACAAGCACTTAGAACCCACTTTATCAACCCCAGCCGTAAAAGAGAGCCTGTAGAAACGTCTATTATCAAATCGTCTCCTGGATTTATTACTGCTTTATATATATATATATATATATATATATAGTATATCGAGGCAGCAAGTAATTTTCTAAACATATGCTATTAAATATAAGAGACAATGAATGTCTATTATGTTTAATCATGAGCCGTTCTAAACGTCGTATTTTTGCTTTAATTTCAGTTGAAAATAAAGACAAAAATTCTCCAACATTTGGATAATTATTTATTGGTTTTCTTCTAAGCTTTCGGCTCACATGAGCCATCTTCAGAGAGGTAGTTTAAACTGAAATATTATAAAATCCACCATCACCGACGATTTTATTTTGTGTTGACATAAATATATATATATATATATCCCCTGTCACGCTCATGGAGAGAAAGAGAGCGAGACAATGACGAAGCAGTGTCTGCTAAGTTCTCTAGAGAGACAATAGCAAGGCCGCGTCGGCTCAGTTCATTCTCTTTACTACTAGTTATTAAACTTTACTACCAGTTATGAAAGTTTTGTCTGCGCGTTTTTCTTTTAACAGTGCCTTATTTTATTTTTACAATAAGTATGTCGTCGAGTCGTCAAGAATATATATATATATATATATATATATATATATATATATATATATGCGTGACTCTTAAGAAATGAATTGAGTTCTCTGTATACAATGCTTATATACACGCCGTTAAAATTTCGCTTCTCTGATGCCATGCGCCGATGGCATAGGGAGTAGAAACTCCGAATGCTGGTTAACGAGGAAACGAAAAAACGACATATAAGGAGGAAATTAAGACAACCCACGTGACCATGAAAATAGACATCAAACACAAAAAGGGGTAGTAACAACTTTATTGTCAAAATATATTTTAATTTTTCGACTTCTCTGACGATACGTTTTTTCTTATTTCTTATAGCTTTCCCTGACGTTTAAGTGAAACCTAGGTAGGTCCGTCTGGCTCATTAGGTGTTCATTTATTTCTTTCAGTCAAGTGCCATACCTGATACACGCTTAGGCGATCATGTCTCAAAAGAGACATGACTGACTGAGAAGAAGATTTTTTTGCAGTAGGATGCCAATATTTTCTGCGGTAGATTAGTTGCTAATCAAGGCTCTAGAACCAAATCTATCCTGTTATTTGGCCCGTAGTTGGAAGCAAGAGATGTATTAATACCTTCTCCAATTGTATTTGCGAGGAAATAAGTGCAACTAATTTAACTGAAATTTGAACTCGGTTCTCCGATTTTTCGTTCCGCAGCGATATCCACTGCACTACAACAACGCAGATTATTTGTTTTATTTGCTTGTTGCTGAAGCAAGGATTACTAACCCCTGCCCCTCTACCAAAACACTGAAAGCAATATGGGAATTTCCACTCTGACACGTTAAAACTGTAGGTATTTACGAATGACTGAGTTTCTTTCTTACTAATTCTTTTTTTGTTTGTTTGTTTACTCGCTCGTCTTTCTTATTTGTTCGTTTACCTGACGTTGTAGTATTAGTAAAACTACTAATTGCGTAGCAGGTAACAATATCAGATCAAGCATTCGTGTTATTTAATAAGTTGTTGAATGATAAAAGCCGAAAGTAAGTTCTTCCTGGTCAGTAAAAGATTAGTTTGTTTCTTATCAGGTTTTCTAGGAATTATTATTATTATGTCATTTTTCATCATATTTCGATTTCTGCTTTGGTCTCACTACCAACCAAGTCTGCGGGGAGACCTAAGGCAGGTAGTGGCCTGTTGTTATGGCTCCATTTCATGTTTTTCTATCTTCCCTATCATCCCTAGCATTACATAGATAAAGTTTTCCTTAGTGTGTGGGCTGTACTTAATAAGACAATTTTTTGTATATCTCTTAAGCTGGGGTTTCCAGGGATTCTTTCAATGTGTTGTTTTGTTCCATTTTTTTTTTCATTCCAAGTGCACCTACTATCACTGGCACAACTCTTGTTTTCAATTTCCACATCTTTTCTATTTCAATTTCCAGGTCTTTATATTTTGACAGTTTTTCAAATTCCTTGATTGCTATGTTACAATCCGCTGGACAAGCCATATCAATTAATAGACAAGTTTTCTCCTTCTGGTTTTTAACAATAATGTCTGGCCTGTTTGCTTCAATTTTTCTGTCTGTGTAGATGGTGTAATCCCATAGAATGGTTACATCTTCTATTTCTGTAACCGGTGCTGGGTGATGTTCATACCAGTGTTTGTTTACAGCTTTTCCATAATGTTTGCACATTGCTCAATGTAAATATTGCCCAACTCTATCGTGGCGATTTTTATATTCATTTGGGGCAAGCACAGAACAGCCTGAGATTAGGTGGTCTATTGTTTCTTGGTGCTTATCACAAAACCTGCATTTTGGATCCATATTATTATGCATAATATTTGCCTGAAAGTTTCTAGTGAAAAGACTTTGGTCTTGTGCTGCAAGAATAAAGCCTTCAGTTTCAGACTTTAATCCAGATGCACGTAACCATCGATGAGTATTAACTTTGTCAACATTGGATTTATTGGCACGTTCTGGATATTGGCCATGCAGAGGTTTGTCTTGCCAGCGCTGTTTCATCTGTTCAAGAGCTTTATCTTTAGCTTTCATTTTCATATTTTTTGCCGCAATAGTTGGTTCTTGGCTTCTGTTTTGCTTTTCTACAGAATCTACTAACTGTAAATCTTGTTTGTATTTACTGCCTTCTTTTATGATTGAATATTTTTTCTTTCTTTCTTCATGTTGCCTTACTAATTGTATCATCCAATCCTTTGTTGTTTCTATGTATGTTAGTAAGCCAATAGTTGTTGTCTTGTATGACAATTCCAGCTGAATAAGACCTCTTCCACCTTCTTTTCGGGGTATGTATAGACGGTCTACATCAGCCTTTGGATGATGCATCTTATGCTTAGAAAGAAGCTTTCTTGTTTTAGCATCCATTCGCCTGATGTCGTTTAGAGTCCAGTTTAAGATGTTAAAGCTATATTGGACAACTGGGATTGCAAGGCTATTAATGGCCATAACTCTGTTCTGTGAATTTAATTCAGTTTTTAATATCATTCGTAGCCTTCTATAGTACTCTTTACGCACTATTTCTTTCATTTTTTTATGGTGAATTATTATTATTATTATGTCATTTTTCATCATATTTCGATTTCTGCTTTGGTCTCACTACCAACCAAGTCTGCGGGGAGACCTAAGGCAGGTAGTGGCCTGTTGTTATGGCTCCATTTCATGTTTTTCTATCTTCCCTATCATCTCCAGCATTACATAGATAAAGTTTTCCTTAGTGTGTGGGCTGTACTTAATAAGACAATTTTTTGTATATCTCTTAAGCTGGGGTTTCCAGGGATTCTTTCAATGTGTTGTTTTGTTCCATTTTTTATCATTCCAAGTGCACCTACTATCACTGGCACAACTCTTGTTTTCAATTTCCACATTTTTTCTATTTCAATTTCCAGGTCTTTATATTTTGACAGTTTTTCAAATTCCTTGATTGCTATGTTACAATCCGCTGGACAAGACATATCAATTAATAGACAAGTTTTCTCCTTCTGGTTTTTAACAATAATGTCTGGCCTGTTTGCTTCAATTTTTCTGTCTGTGTAGATGGTGTAATCCCATAGAATGGTTACATCTTCTATTTCTGTAACCGGTGTTGGGTGATGTTCATACCAGTGCTTGCCTACAGCTTTTCCATAATGTTTGCATATTGCCCAATGTAAATATTGCCCAACTCTATCGTGGCGATTTTTATATTCATTTGGGGCAAGCACAGAACACCTGAGATTAGGTGGTCTATTGTTTCTTGGTGTTTATCACAAAACCTGCATTTTGGATCCATATTATTATGCATAATATTTGCCTGAAAGTTTCTCGTGAAAAGACTTTGGTCTTGTGCTGCAAGAATAAAGCCTTCAGTTTCAGACTTTAATCCAGATGCACGTAACCATCGATGAGTATTAACTTTGTCAACATTGGATTTATTGGCACGTACTGGATATTGGCCATGCAGAGGTTTGTCTTACCAGCGCCTTTTCATCTGTTCAAGAGCTTTATCTTTAGCTTTCATTTTCATATTCTTTGCCGCATTATTTATTAATAATTTAATTAATTATTTATTTAATTTAATTAATATTTAATTAATATTAATAATTTAATTAATATTCTTTGCCGCATTATTTATTAATAATTTATTATTATTATTATTATTATTATTATTATTATCAATGTATTATTATTATTATCAATGTATTATTATTATTATTAATAACATTGTATTATTATATATTATTATTATATTATTATATTATATTATATTAATATTATTATTTTATATTATATTATTATTATACTATATATTATTATTTTATTATATTATATTATTATTATATATTATTATATTATATTATCATATATTATTATTCTATTATTATTATATTGTATTATTATTATTATTAATATTGTATTATTATATTATTATTATATTATTATTATATTGTATTATTATTTTATTAATAATAACATTGTATTATTATATTATATATTATTATTATAGTGTAATGATAATAATAATGAAATGGAAATTTTTAAAATGCGGCATGTGAGGACATCAACAATTCCTGTTCTAGTTGCAGTCCTTGGATTGAGAGGAAAGGTTCCGATAGACTCATTAAACGGATCCTTGGTAGCTTAAGCCTTAAAGAAAAAAAAATTACTCACTAGTACAGCTCACATAGGATGTGCGTTGTGGTACAGTGGATATCGGCTCGGAACGAGAAACCAGAGAGCCGAGTTCGAATTCCAGTTGAATCCATTGCATTCATTTACGCGCAAATACCTTGGGAAAGCTATTAATCCGTCTCTTCCTTCCAGTTATGGGTTAAATAGCAGGACAGATTGGGTTCTATAGCCTTGGTCGTCAACCAGTCTACCGCAGAAAGCAATGGTAACCTACTGCGGGATAATCTTCTGCCCGGTCAGTCATGCCTCTTTCGAGACATGATCGCCCAAGCGTGTATCACGTATGGCACTTAACTGACTGACTGACAGCTCACATCTTACGAAGGGTTTTATCCATGTAAAATGTGTGTAATCTTTCTTTTTTTTTTCCCCCAAAACATGCTTGTTCTCTGGTTGAGATCCGGAAAGAAAGAGTGGCTATTATATTAAGTGAACATTAGTACAAAAAATGACAAATTCAGGAATTCAGTGTCACGAGAGTACAATTCGAGATTACAAATTTTAATCTGAATGTTCTTGTTACATCATGACGCTGATTAAAAATGTCTTCATATGACAGAGATAAAATATGTTGGATTAAGTACAAACCTACCTATAATGATATAAACGTCTAAAAAATAGGACAACGATGGTAATGTGACCACTGATGATATCATGTATTGAGCTGGAATGAAAATCCTATTGATTTTTCAAATGATCACTTTGAGGGTACATTGTCATTTCTTTTTGTCTCATATGCTCCGTGTTCTTTCAGAAACTAGGTGGTCATAGCTCTTCACTACTTCTCTTGTCTTACTTAGCACTAAGCATTGACCACTTACTATCCCTTGCTGTTCATGTTCTCTCATCCATTTACACAAGCTGTTCTTCTCTGCTCCTCTTGCCTTCTGTATGTCCTGTCGCCTTTCCTCATTATGAGCCCGAGAAATTTTAATTCTTTCTCTACATATGCAAATATATCCTTTTCGTTCGCCTTTTTCTTAAAACGTCCATATGGCTCACATTTTCCGTCTATAGTATTCTTATTATTCTGGTGTAGAAATATTTTTCCATTGCCTCAAGTTAAGTCTGCCTGTCTCTTAATATTTAGCTTAGTTTCTGAAAAGCATGATGCTAGATATAAATTACAAATGTCAAAATAAAGCAATCACAGAAATTTAATTGTGTGAAGATTAATAACTTTTCATATCTTTACGGAATTAGGAAGTGTTTTAACAAACAATAAGATGTGCGTTCTGGTGCATTGGATATCGGCTTGGAACGAGAAATCGGGGAGCCGAGTTCGAATTCCAGTTTAATTTCTTGCATTCACTTACGCGCAAATACCCTTGAGAAAGGTATTAATCTGTCATTTCCCTCCAGTTATGGGTTAAATAACAAAACAGATTGGGTTCTATAGCCTTGGTCGACAACCGGTCTACCACAGAAAGTAATCTTCTGCCTAGTCAGTCATGTCTCTTTTGAAACATGATCGCCCAAACATGTATCACGTATGGCACTTAACTGTCTGATTTTAACAAAGAACGAAAAATTTCTAGTGACCATCCATCATTCACCTCTCGCGGTTAAAGGTTTTTTTGTTTTTTTTATCGTGGAGGTCTCGTGCCCTGAGCGTCTGCTGGGGGTTCAACTCAACCTAGACCTCAAGTACAATCCATCGCTAAAGATACTGGAAAAAATGTTCAGTTTTTCACTACCGCTCTCGTAAGTACTTGAATCTTCTCGATATAAAGGAGGCCGGAAATGTAATACTGCTGCCATGTATGGACAGGAGCTGCCTAGTCTACACTTTCCAGCCTCGATTGAATTCAAATGCGTCTCCGCATACTTGTGGGTGATTAATTATTTTCCACCCTCCAAACACTTTTACAGAGAGAAATGTCAAAATCCTGTCGCTTCTCTATCGCTATTTTCATGGAAAGTATTCAGACGAACCATTCCTTAGTTCCACCAATTAAACCTTGCGTTGTAGTGTAGTGGATATCGGCTCGGGACGAGAAATCGGGAAGCCGAGTTCGAATTCCAACTGAATTCATTGCATTACACTTACGCGCAAATACCCTTGGAAAAGGTATTAATCCGTCTCTTCCTTCCAGTTATGGGTTAAATAACAGGACAGATTGGGTTCTACAGCCTTGGCTGGTAACCAGTCTACCGTAGAAAGCGAATGGCAAGCTACTGCGGGATAATCTTCTGCCCAGTCAGTCACATCTTTTTCGAGACACGATCGCCCAAACGTGTTTCACGTATGACTGACTGACTGCAAAATCAATGTATTTTGATGGTTTTTGTTTTAAGATTTTCAAAGGCACATTAAAGTCTGTGGGGTCTGCTATGTCAATAAGAAAACTCCTTTCTGCTTTTGTAGTCCCGATCACTACATCTGGTCGATTAGCCTTTATTATTATTATTATTATTATTATTATTATTCGTAGCAGTAGTAGAATTTTAAAAGAACAATTTTATCTCACATGATTCTCTCACTCCTAGCTTTTTTCTCTATTTCACATGAGAATCATCAGATGACACATATGCTAATCACCTAATTTATATATTTTCGCCTTTGAGTGTATTATATTTATAATTTATTTGTTTAAACATTTTTTAATGGATATTCGTATGCTCTTTTTTATCATTAAACAGTATACGAGTATCCATTTAAAATAATGTTTAAACAAATAAATTATAAATCTGTCGTAGTTAATCCATTTAGTAACGGATTTCGTATATATATATATATTTAGTATATCGAGGCAGCAAGTAATTTTCTAAACATATGCTGTTAAATATAAGAGACAATGAATGTATTATGTTTAATCATGAGCCGTTCTAAACGTCGTATTTTTGCTTTAATTTCAGTTGAAAATAAAGACAAAAATGTTCTTAAACATCAAATAATATTATTTAGCATCATGCATAGTTTAAATGATATCACTTAGCATCATCCAGCACAAAACACATTACATTGCATTTGAAACATATATTGTTAAATATAAGAGACAATGAATCACCGACGATTTTATTTTGTGTTGACATAAAACTCCGCTAGGCAACGGCAATAGTTACCAAAAATAACAAACGCAGTTCACAAATTTGCAATGTGGTTCTATGACGGCACACCACGTGATAGCGCGAAATGACAACAGAACCATGTATTCAAATGCAATGTAATGTGTTTTGTGCTGGATGATGCTAAGTGATATCATTTAAACTATGGATGATGCTAAATAATATTATTTGATGTTTAAGAACGTGAGTAAATTATATTATTGTATTCTTTGTTCATATATTCATATTTATCTACTTATTATAGTTATTTTTTATTTTAATAAGTTGTAGTTGAACTTATTTCTGTTTGTGACTTATGCTGCACATATATAAATCTACTATCCGCCCGTGCATTGAATACTGCTGCCATATCTGGTCAGATACTCCTGCTATCCACCTAGGGGTCTTTGACAAAATCCAACGGAGAATCTGTGATAGATCCCGTCTTGGCAGCTAGGATACTGTCACTTTCTCACTGACACAATGTGACTTTCCTGTGTCTCTTCTACAAATAATTTCACGGCATCTGCTCCGATGAACTTAGCTCACTGGTGCCTCCTATATAAAAATTTACTCGAGCCACAAGATTAGCAACTAGGTTCCACGCTTTTACTGTGAAACCAATAAATTGTAAACGCAAATTCTACCCCACAGCTTCTTTTCTCGCACTTCCCGCCTGTGGAATTCCCTTCCATTTACTTGCTTTCCCGACAGCTATAATCTCCAAGAATTTAAATGTAAAGTCAATAGTTATCTCCTATCTCACTAGCCTGCATCCTCTCTCTCATGCTTCTTTCTCCATCCACTGCATTCTAATCAGTATTCTCATCCTTCTCTTACCCACTTCCTGACACCCCATATAATCTGTCATTCTTTCTCATAACGTTCCTTCTATGTAACCGCCTGCAAAACAGTGGCAGTAAAATGCCTTACTTGGGGCGATATGATTATTAAAAAAAAATTATACTATTATAATGTGGATATAAAGTGGGGGATCAATTCTACATTACAAGCAATATATAAACTGATCCCTCTCTTTATGACCACAGTCATCCTTCTCTTACCCACTTCCTGACACCCCTTATAACTTTTCACACTTTCTCATAACGTTCCTTCTATGTAACCGCCTGCAAAACAGTGCCAGTTAAATGCCTTACTTGGGGCGATATGATTATTTTAAAAAAATGCGTTCAACAAATTGTTCTGTGTAAGATCTTTTTGCATTAATAAATACGTTTTTTCTTTTATTTCTGCAAATTCCCCCATGTATTTTAAGGAACAGTTGTGACAGCTTACTTTATATACATAGAAATAAGTTCAACTCGTTCCTTTTGTCTTTATACATATTGTCTTTTTACAGATGTATTTTTATTTATATCTGAATTTTTGCACACACACATGCACACACGCACACACACAGGCATATTAGGGGTGTTGCACAATAGCTCCGATCTGCACTTAGTGGAAGGGGTGCAGTTTCTGCTCCCAGTTATATTATTTTTCTACTTATTCCTTTTCAGATTTGCATTTTTTTTTATTTTTATTTTCCTGGACCTCCATTTTCAAAATTCTGTCCAGTTCTTAAATCACCGACCGCACTCTGAATTTAACGCTTTTTTACCACTTTGTTAGTTAGCCCTTGGTATGACTATATACTACATCCGGCTGCAAGCCATCTAACCCTAAGATTGGAGTCTTGTGGGAGCGTCGAACCACCTCTTAATTGCCTGTTGCTTCCAGAACCACCCTGACCCAGAGTGGTAACACCTGTTATGGCTCCCACCAAATAACGAATCCCTAAACAAAACACTTTGAAATTATAAAAAATACCAAACATACATATCTATAGTAGAATTGCCAACAATACACTATTTAGCGAAATGACCAGCAATCATTTTATTTGTAGTTGAAGGCATGCAATTGATTTCAAAATATTAAATAACCCTTTCTGACACCCCTTAAATATTAAATAACCCTAAAAGGTTGATATCAGTCAACCAACCACTCAACCAAACCTTTTGTTAGTAGAAATTTCGGCTTGTCTTCAGTAAAAATTAAAATAAAAAAATAAACCCAGTCGAACAAACTTGTGAGAATCGAACCCACTACTGTTTTAATTGATATAAACACGTTAAAAATTGGCCACTGTACAGTCGTATAGCGATTTACTAAGCGTAGCTTAGATGTGGTACAAGGCTGAAAATATGGCGCACCCAATGAGAATTGAACCCACTAAACAGTGATAACTTATCTAGTAATACAAACTTGTTAATTATTACACTATTCCGAAGTGCACGAAACAATCACACCTTAAATATTGCGCAAGGCCGAAAACGTGTAACCTCCAATGAGGGTCTAATTCACTACTCACAATTGATCTAGCTAACCAATACTCCACGTCGAAGTACCTATTCTATAGCGATTTAGTAAGTGTAGTTTATATATGGCACAAGACTGGACGTATGAGAAACGACATCCTTAATCAGTCGTAACTGATCGATGGAGACAAGCTTGTTAACCATTACAATACTTCAAAGTGCCCATCATCCCATCGTATAGTTAGATTTTTCAGCGCTACCGAATATAACACAAGTTTTAAAGTGGTTTTAACGGGGATAATGTAGAAATATTCGTCAAGCGCCACAGGCACTTCTATTGCGGACGCTTCAGACACCGGGTAATGACCCCAGCTTCCTCCCGAAAGAGAAGTACTGCCTGAATGAGATGGTCTCCTAGGGCGTGATCTAACTACCAGTGACAGTTTACATTATATACATAGAAGTTCAACTCTTATTTTTTGTCTTTATTCGTGTGTGTGTGTGTGTGTGTGTGTGTGTGTGTGTGTGTGTGTGTGTGTGTGCGTGCGTGTGCGTGTAATGTCTGAAAAAGCAAATACCTATAACTAATTTCCCAAACACAAAATATAAAATAAACAACCAGAACTCATCTCAAAATGCAGACATGAAAAACAAATTTTTCTAAGTTACTTAAAACTGAAAAACAAAAAATGAACAGGAACAAGCAAAAATAAAATAAAATAAATCAATCCAAACCACCAGGTGAGTAAATAAATTAAGTAAATAATAAACAAATAAAACAAACAATGAACGCACACATAAACAAAAGTAAACCTAATAATAACAACTAATAATAAAATAACCAATGATAAATAAAATAAATTAACGGACAAAAACTTTATCGGATTCACAATTATTTCCACTGAATTACTCCTAGAACTATTCGAAACATAACCGTTGCCGACAACCAAGATAACCGTCAGAACAATACTACCCACAATTCCTCATTGATCTGTATATAAAAAAAAGTCAAGCAAAAACACAATGCGTATGGCTTGACGGTTACGTTTAAGTCTGAAACAGACTGTCGCCTCTTGGTGTTGACTTCAATATCTATTTTACACAGGCACACATACACAGACATATTAAATCTAGACTTATATACATGATTTTCGATATTTCGCAAATAACAAACTCTGTTCTGAAAGCGTATCGTAATGTCAATAGCTATAAAAAGACAACCGGCCTGGTTATTTACAAGAAATTTTGTTCCAAAAATGTGTATCATTCTACAGAATTCAATCCTGCGAACAACATAGAGAAAGCTACCAATTAATCTGGTGCGTCGTAGACCGTTTAACCACGAAGGATTAAAGATAGGTATAGACAAAAAATCGCTGAAAAAAACAGAGAGAGACAGAGGAAAACAACGCATAACCTACATAGCAAGCTTTAGTAAAGGGATGGAAAAATTAGGTTTAGGAGATATAACCCTAAGGTAAAGAGCTACAAAAACCTAAGAATTATGAAAAGCCAAGGTTGATCATGTCTTAATAGGACGCAGTACAACAGGAGTTAATGATACAAAACACTGTATTGCCCAAAAGTGGGTGTGCCGAGGAAGGGACACGTCTCAGGTGCCGTGAAATAATCCTATCCCCCTTTCGAAGAAGAGATACTGCCTAGTGGGATTGGTCCCCTGCGTCTATATTATTGGCAGAAGAGTAAAATTCTCTGCTGGCCTGTTATACTTCGCTCGTAAAATCGACCCCAAATTGTAGTTACTTTCATTTCCGGTGTGTTCAGTCACTGGGTATATCAAACATTTGTTCGTGGTCTTTGAAATCTTTCATTTTTTTGTATGGGATTTGGGCAATAATTAACTTTGCTAAAATGTAAGAAGAAATTATCTAAACAAAATCTAATAAAATACTGTTATCGTCTACAATTACCTCGTCACCATCAAATTTAAAGAGATTAATAACTGTGTGCGTTGTGGAGCAGTAGATATTGCCTTGGAACGAGAAATCAGAGAACCGATTTCGAAATCCTGTTGAATTCGCTGCATTCACTTGCGTGCAATTACTCTTGGGAAAGGTATTAATCCATCTCTTCCCTCCAGCTATGGGCCAAATATCAGGACAGATTGTTTTATAGCCTTGGTCGGCAACCAGTCTACCGCAGAAATTAATGGCAACCTACTGCAGTAAAAATCTTCTGCCTAGTCAGTCATGTCTCTTTCGAGACATGATCGCCCAAGCGTGTATCACGTATGGCACTTAGCTGACTGAATAACTATCTGGCATAAATACGAGGGAAAAGCATTATTCCATTCGTTCACTCTTTCAGTGAACGATCCGGTCTCTAAAACAGCCATCAATGAGAGCTTTAACTTCATCTCTATCTATCCATATATATATATATATGGGAAGCAATTTTTCTTTTAAGCATCTTTCATTTAATACAGCCGAGAAATAAGATTTAATCAATCTTTTCTTGAGTTTTTTTTTTTTCCGGCGTTCTAACATTTTTTTTTTTTAGGAGTTAAAGAATATAAAAATTATTCATATTGCGAGCCGTTTCGCCATTCTCAATATTTTAACCAAGGGTGTTATATCAGATACATCTTTTTTCCGTCTTTGTACTACATAGATTTTAATGTGTGAAGATTCTTGTGGAAGAGTGACCGTTTGGAACAGTCACGTACCATGCACAGCTGGATTGACGTGGGTTCACTTCACTTTTTAGAAAGTACATAACACGCCATGTCCGCTACTGAACAGAATCAGATTGATAGCGGGGGAATGGCGCTTAACCAATAGGATTTCTCAAATAATAAGATCTCGACGGTTATGTGATTTAAAAAGAATTTGTGTTATCGACTAGAATATTCCGTAGAGATTCTTTAAAATGATGGGTTTGGAAATGCATTTTAATAGCACTTTGATCCGACAGGTGACATGTAAGGCGTCTACTTTATGAGGAGATCGTATGTTCGATATAGGTAATTAATTTGAAATTGTTGCATTAACTTGGTCATTGCTAGTTTTGATTTGATGGGGTCATTTTGGTTAGTAACAACGAGGTTAGACCCACCAAATCAAAATATAATAATATTCGAGAAACAGTCTATGCATAATAACATCAATTATAAACACGGCTACAATGCACTATCCGAATTCGGAAATTAAGAAAATCTCTACTTTCAGCAACTTTTATAGCATATAAAATAGCACTTACACAATATTTATTATAGTAATTTAACGGTGAGTTTTAGCCTGTAGAAGCCACGGGATCCACAGAAGTAGAGTATTACCGTATTTACCTTACTGAGTAAGAAGTACAGTTTATGCTGATATGTACGGAAGATTGATAGTCAGTTCCAGAGCGCAGTGGTTCGCAGGAAGAACGTGCTCGTGTGGAACTTACTTGTCCCCAGTAGGATACAAAATGAAAGAGAAGGGTTCATTGCGATGCGCATAGCATATCGGGTTTTAGCCGTGAAAGTCAGAACTTGTAGAACTAATAAATGTAATTCATCTGAGCACTTTCCATGAAAGTAGCGACCGTGCAGTGAGAGGATTGCAATATCTAGTCTTTGAGCGAGGAGATGCAGGGGAGGAATAATTTGTCACCCACAAGGACGCGGAGATACTTTTAGACTGGAATGGGAGGATTAGACCGTTCCTGCCCAAATATGACAGCAGTGCTCTATTTGAGGCCTCAGCTGAGAAAGATAGAGGATAGCATGAGAATAATTTTTGGAGAGCTTTCCTTGTATACAAAAAAGAAAAAAAAAACAATAAAAAACTCTGGACAAATATACAATTGGAGTAGATAGATCTATCTATCGCCCGGTTCACACTCCACCCATGTCTATTGAACAGGTTAAGAGGCTCATCCCTTGTTCCCTGTTTAGGATGTGGTTTCAGGCTTTCTCTTTTCCAATCTTCTCACTTCGTTTTGTTTATTTTTTCAATTGGAGTAGATAGATCTATCTCTCGCCCGGTTCACACTCCACCCATGTCTATTGAACAGGTTAAGAGGCTCATCCCTTGTTCCCTGTTTAGGATATGGTTTCCGGCTTTCTCTTTTCCGATCTTTTCACTATTACGTAGCCCCCTGCACATCAGCGGCATTACCGCCTTGCTCGGGGTGATACGATTAAAAAAAAATAAAAAAATACTTTGTCAGTCTTGCTTAACGAAACATGTATCAAAGCTGGATTGCTGCCCAAATGCACACACACACAAACACACACAAAACAAATATATATATATATATATATATATATATATATATATATATATATATATATATATATATACGTTTTGTATGACTAACCGCACCTTTTCCTTTTCCAGTCCCGCGCACAGGATATTCTTTTCATCGCCCTTAATGATTTGCACATGATCGACCTCACCAGGTTACACCTTTGTTTTCAAAGCCGTACACATCAATATCATTACAAGCGAATCATTACGCGACAAGCGACCTTTACTAATTGCCTAACAAGTTAAAGGTTGGCACTCGCCTCTAAGTCAGACGCACGTGCTGAAATCGGTGTCAATTTTCTGTAGCAGATCCGGCAACTGACCTTTCCAACAATCCTTGTTTTGTTTTGTTTTTTTTTATTTTTGTTTTTGTTTTCTCTTTTAACGACTATCGTTGACTTACCGGTAATGGGCATTAAGTCAGGGGAAGATAACTCGAGTGTTGGTTGAAACTATGAAACGGTGACATTGTAATGCACGATATTTGCTGAAATAAACATCAAGACTATGTCACATGTCATCCTCGTGGAGGGATAATTAAATAACCACGTGCACACACACGCACACTCACACTCACACGCACACGCACACAGACATATTAGGGGTGTCACGCTATAGCTCCGGTCGACACTTAGTAGAAGAGGTGCAGCATTCAATCCCAGTTATATTAATTTGATACTTATCCCTTTTCAGCTGTTATTTTCTTTTCTCGAACCTCCCTTTTTAAAGTTCTGGACAGTTCTTTAATCACCTATGCATTTAACGCATTTTTACCCCCCCCCACTTCGTTAAATATTCCTGGGCATGACGATAAATTAAATCTGGCATCAAGAACTCTGATTAGGAGATTGGAGATTTTGGGGAGTGTGGAACCACCTCTTAATTGCTGTTTTTCCCAGTTCCACCCTGACCTAGGGTGGTAACACCTATTAGGGCTCCCAGCAAATAATGAATTTCCAACCAAAAAACTATGAAAGTATAAAATATACGAACAATACATATTTAAAGTAGAATTGCAAACCATATATTTTATAGTGAAGTGATCAACAACACATTTTATTTGTAGGGGAAGGAATGCAATTGAGTTCAAAATATTAAATGTCCCAAAGCGGTTTATATAAGCTACCAACCCTTTTGTTAGTATAAGTTCTTCCGGCATGTCTTTGGTAAAAATGAAAATAAAAAATAAATCCAGTCTAACAAATAGGCGAGTATATATATATATATAGTGAACAGTTTCGGCTGAACCAAGTTTCCAAAATCAGTATTTTAATGACAAAATTTTGATTTTGGGAAGCGGTTCCGGACAATAACTTTTCGTTATCCCGTTTATACCGGTTTACTTAGAGTAGCTCAGATGTAGCATAAGCACAGAAATATGGAGCACCCTGTGAGGAACGAAATCACTAATCAATCGTAACTGATTTAAAAACGCTAACAATTGCACTATCTAGAAGTGACCATCATTCGGTCATATAGCGATTTACTAAGCGTAGTTTAGATGTGGCCCGAGGCTGAAAACCTGGCACACTCAATGAGAATTTCATACGTTATTCAGTGGTAACTGATCTAGCAATCCAATCGTGCTATTACACCACTTGGAGATTTAACAATCATACCTCTGATATTGCACGAGGCCGAAAGTGTAGAACCCTCAATGAGGATCTAATTCACTATTTACTCGCAATTAATCTAACCAACCAAGCTTGCTAACCAATATTCTATGTCGAAGCGTCCATCATCATATCCTACAGCGATTTAGTAAGTCTAGCTTAGATTTGGCCCAAGAACGGAAATATGAGAATCGATTTTATTAATCAGTTGGATTTTTTTAGTGCTACTGTATATAACACTAAGTTTAAAATGGTTTTAACAGAAATAACGTGGAAAAACTGGTCAAGCACCCTCGACTCTTCTCCTTTTGTGGACGAGTAAGGCACTGGGAAATGACCCCAGCTTCTTCCTGAAGGAGTACTACCTGGGGAAAATAGTGTTCCGGGGCTGTTCAAACTATCTCAGCATATAATCAGATACCTCCACTAAATCGCTGTAAAGACAATATAATCTGAATTAAAAAAGGGCCCCAAACTTAATGAAAACGAACTTTTTCCATCAAAATGTTTCAAGAGAAAAGATCAAGTATTTTTCAATTACTTTTTATTTTAAATTTTTAATCCCTTCTAACACGTTCGAAATTTTGGTAAAAAATCTTATTTTTATTTTAGTTAGCGGGTAAACAAATCGTTACAAGAATTTACAATGTAAAACTAATATTACATAACTCATTTTTTTCCAGTGTAAAACGCATTAATTTAGAAATTCTTGGAAAATCAAATAATTGTCGGATTTTAATGAAACTTTCAGGACGTATTCACAAATGAATGACATTATTTTTAAATTACTATTTTAAAAAAGTTTTGAAAAAATCCTTTTTTTTTTTTATATCTGTTTCCTCCCCCTCCACGTAAATTCATGAAATTTTAAGAAATTCAATTTTCATGGGGAAAATTGGTTCTATTACTCAAACGCAGGACACATTGAGGAATGTCAATCACCTTTTACTTTCAAAAATTTTGCCTTTATTTCCAAAAATCTTCTCCCAATAGTAAAATAAAAAATGCAATAAAACTCTGACATTATTTAATTTGATAAGCTTTTAATTGCTTTAATAAAACATATATATTAAGGACATTACAGGCTGAAGCAAAAAAGTTTCGAATAATAATGAAATTTTAAAAGAATTGTTTTCATTTTTTTAAGTATAATAATTTATAAAGTTTCAAAAATATTTTTAAAGTATTTCAAATTTTTTTGTTGTTAGTTTATTGACATGTTATTATATTTACGAATCGAAAATTGAAAAGTTCAATACAATTCGTTTTTTAAAATTATTTTATTTTATTTATTTTTTTGTATTGGAAGTTTTTTAATGGTAATTTATACGTGTAAAAGTTCATGGGTTTCATGGTTTCTTTCCCTTACAAGAATTTTTTTACAATTATTTAACTTGTGATCGCCATACACTTATCTCGCATCTGTCGAGCTATCATCACATTTCAAATAAGGGGGAAAGGTCATAAAGTTCAACTCTGTGTTTAAGAATTAATTTTATTCTAAATCTTATGCAATAAATAAGTAATACTTAAGTAAATCAGATTAAATTAGCATTAAATTTGGTAATTTTGTAAAAGTAATGTGTCACAGTATTTTTATTTTTAAAAGATTTTTAAAACCGAGAATTGACTTTGCTTACAAACGTGTACGCTCAAAAATGTCCGAAAAATTGAAAAAAAAAATTGAAAAATTTTGGATTCCAATCAATATAATTTATGTTTGAAATACACCAGAGTATTTTGTTCATTAGTAATAGTAAATTTAATCATTTACCTTTCAATTAAAAGGAAAATAAATGTTTCAATAGAACTTTTTTTTATTTTTAAAAATTCAATTTAAAAGTTAGTCATTGAAAATGAGTAGATGTACCTACATATAATAGTAAATTTGATATTTTTTTAATCGTATCATTTCGAGCAAGGCGGGAACGCTACTGATGTGTAGGGAGCTACGTAAGAGTTAAAAATAAAATAGATAGGAGGAGAGTAAAGAGAAACACAAACCAGTTAAGGATGAAAATACAGGTGTGATGACAGTTGCAAAGGTGGAGAGATAGGAAAAGATATACAGGGTGGTGTAGCAAGAACTCGAGTCAAGTGGTTAAGAGATGGGTATTGACATTGCACTTAAATTCCTGGAGGTTGTAGCCGTCGGGAAAGCAAGAATATGAAAGCGAGTTCCACAGGCGGGAAGTGCGAGAAAAGAAGCTGAAGGAGTAGAATAGTCGTCTGCATTTGGTTTCACTAAGCAAATATTAGTTGTGGCCCGAACTCGTTACTCAGTCGTAATTGATCTAGCGAGACAAGCTTGCTAAGCATTACGCCATTTCTAAATACCCATCATCCCGTGCCTTCCGGCCACATCACGTTAAAACCCTGAGGTTAATCAATTTTGAGCCTGGTCCGTACATACATGAGTGGTCGCTTGGGAATACCAGGTGCTGTAAAGTTGGATGTGCAAGTGGGCAATGAATAATGGCCCGGAATCGTTAATCGGAGAGCTGAGATTCAATTACAGGTGGTTTCGTTACATTAACTTACGTGCAATACCTTTGAGAACGGTATGAATGCACTTTTTGTCCTTCAAATCTAATTTAATTAGTAAGACATGTGTCACTAATATCATTATTATCTAAACTAAATCAATTTGCGTAGAAGATATTTAGATGTCGGTATTAAAAGCCCATAGAGGCTGATACATTGCTAAACAAAAACAACGAACAAACATCTCTTCCCTTTTTAACTATCGGTGAATAGGTGATTTTCTAAGCGTCACTTTAATGTTGCACAAGACCGAAATTATGGAACACCCAGTGAGGATCGAACTCACAACTCACTTGTAACTGGTTCTAGCGAGACAAGCTTGCTAACCGTTACACTACGCTGAGGTGCCCAACTATGAATGAATAAGATGACAGACTTGGTGATATCACCTTGGCTGTCAACAGGTCTATGAGAAGGAAAACTGTGAATTCAAATTATTAACTATGGGTTAAACAGCCTCACTATGGGTGATTGGTTGAGAATAACAGGCGGTGTAAGCTTGGATGTGTGGTTGGTGTAATCGATAATGACTCGGAATTGTTAATCAGAGAGCTAAGTTCAAATTCCATTCAAATACACGCAAATACTTTAGGGGAAAGTTAGAAATAAACATTTTCTCTCCTCCGCCAATTATGGCTTAATTAGTAAGATTTGTGTTATTAAAACAATATTTTCTTCAAAAATAAAATAAAATGGTGTACAAAAATATTTAGATTTCGGCATTAAATAACCGATAGAGTTGTTGATATGTTGCTAAACAAAAACAACCATGCCTCATCAGGTCGTCTAGTATTTTGTCCCTCAGAATGCAATTGTTTAACTAACTCATATTCTACAGTTTTATTTTTTTTAATTTTATGTTTCTTTTTTGGCTGTGTCATCATCATCCATGAGTACATACATAACTGACATTAAATATAATGTCGCGTGGAACGAAATGAGTTCCAAAGAACAAATTCTTTATTATATATATATATATATATATATATATATAGATTGCCTTATTATATTATATATATATTGATATATATATATATATATATATATATATATATATATATATAGATTGCCTATATATATATATATATATATATATATATATATATATATAAGGCAATCTGTGAGTCTGTGTGTAACTGTTCCTTATACACGCCTACATTTTTTAAGCTACACCATTCAAACTTTCTAGGGACACATATCTACAGGGAAGCCAGGTCGACACATACTTTTGAGTTTAAGTTCAGCAATTTTCCCTTTCGCACTTTTCGGTCAATGGAGCAGATTGTTTACATTTGCTCCGTAAAACATCTAAGATTTAAGATGTTTTCTGAATTACGTTACAGAAATCAAATCACACGTGTCAAACGCGACTACAACATTTTTTATTTAAAAAAAAATGAGCCTTTATATTTAATTTTTATTCCGACGTTTTACGTCACAGAAATCAAATCACACGTGTCAAAGGCGACTAAAATATTTTTTATGAAAAAAAAAAAAAGCTTTTATATTTAATTTTCATTCCGACGTTTTAAAAATTCATTTGGTCAACAAAAAATGTGAATATTTTTCCCCGTAATTTTGAAACAAATGAATTTTTAAAAAAAGAAAAAAAAGAAGTATTTTTTTTTAAAAATATGTATAATAAAAAGTGGCATCTTCTCCTACTACTAAAATATTCTGAGTTGCACGGGCAACGCTGAGCTATGAAAAAACAATGTGACTGATATATGAATTGTATTGCTACAAGGAAAATGTTCTCTGTCCTGTTAACTAAAAAATCTATATTCTGCTATATGCTGATCACGTCTCTCCACTATTTCGTGTCCTTTCTTTAGATTATTAACAGCTTGAAAGCAAGACTCCAACAGAGGAGTCATAGAAAACATTTGGTTTAACGGCCAAATTCTAATTGCATGACAGTGAGCGAGAAGATTAGAGCGTAATTTGGTGATTTATAATTTAATAAACGTGTGTTTAATCCCTGGGCCGGGGAATAATTATATATATATATATAAACTCAATACATAATTAAACGGTTAGAAATCTAGAATTTATTTTGGCAGTTGTAAAAGTTACACACTGCTTTTTCAAACAGAAAAAATAAAAAAATCTCATCTTGCTCTGGATAATATCTATTGACCTCCTTAATACTATCTATTAATATTTTATATTAATTAAATAAAATTTTGGGGATTGTCTACTCAGTTTTTAATGGTTTTTCATTTTTTTCTGATATATATATATATATATATATATATATTGTTCCTTTGTAAACGAGTTATTACGAGACCTAGTTTTCTACCATGTGGTGTCTTCAGGCGATTTGTAGACACCTAATAATAATTCGTTTACAAATGAAGAATATTTGAAAGTTACAAGTTAACCATTGCCTTAGCCTGGTATTGAACTGCCAACTCTTTGGGTCAGGTCACAGGAACTAACCGACGTCTATATCCACTGGGCTATGTGGACAAGAACAACTGAATATTTGGGACTTATAAACCTAATGTCCAGTAACCCTTTTTCTACCAGATTTCATACTGCAATTTTTTGATGTTAATGGTTTTCTCTGGTATTTTTTATGTTAATGGTTTTCTCTAGTATGGAGGGAGAAAAGAAATCACCGCCCCCCCTATGAGATGAAGTTGAAATAATAGGTAGAGAACGCCACTGGAAACTACGTAAACTTAAGGAATCAGCACATATGCAAGGCTACAAAAATCCCTAAGCCGATCAAGCATAGAGATGAACACAATATGGGAACAAGTAATACGGAGTGCCAGAGAAAATCATTAGTGTCAAAACTGTAATATGAGCTCAGGTAAAAATACTACTTGGCTAGAGGGAGATACTCATGACTTCCAGAAGAGGCACTAGGCCCATATACCCCAGTGATTGAAGAGGCACTAGGTTCATATACCCCAGTGATTGTAATAAAGGGTTCGGTTCGAAATTTCAATCACCTGAAGAAGGCCGGAGCGTACAACGACCGAAACATCATACAAGTGGTAACAAAGATGAGGATAATAGTCCGAATAATGTAAATACTACCTCAGCTCAGCAATATAGACAAATACTAAAAATTAGGTTAACGTAAACAATGTGAAATTTACCTTCAAGCTATTAACTTAAATTAAAATCAAGGATTAAATCGAGGCTTTTCATTTTGATTCGTAATTTCCAATTCAATAGACTTATGCACGCGTTATTTTAGCAAACAGTAAAAACAATTAGTTTCTTTTCTCGCATTTCCCGCCCGTGGAACTCCCCCCGTTTACTTGGTTCCCTGATAACTCAGTCAGTCAGTAAAGTGCCATGCGTGATACACGCTTGGGCAATCATGTCTCTTTCGAGACATGACTGACTGGGCAGATGATTATCCCGCAGTAGGTTGCCATTACTTTCTGCGGTAGACTGGTTGCCAGCCAAAGCTATAGAGCTCAATCTGTCCTTTTATTTAACCGATAACTGGAGGGAAGAGACGGGTTAATACCTTCCCCAAAGGGAATTTGCGCGTAAGTGAATGCAAGGAATTCAACTGGAATTTGAACTCGGCTCCCTGATTTGTTGTTCCGAGCCGATATGCACTTCACCACCCACGCACATCCTTGACAACTACACTCTCCAAAAACTTAAATGCAACATGAATTGTCATTTTTTTATATTCTTGAAACCTGTTCATCTTTTATCCTTTCTTCAATACCCCCCTGTACCCAGTCTTTTCTTTCACTGTAACCCCCTACGCACTAGTGACGACCCTGCCTTAATTGGGGTAAAATGGTTAATATACATATAAATCCAAAAGGAAGCGGCTTAATGATAAAATCTCATAAAAGATCTTATTAATATCAATTATTAAAAATTAAATATTAAAACTAATCCAGCCAGAGGGCTCAATGTATTTAAAATGATTTCAGAAACATAATTTTATTCTTGAAAAATTAACAGTAAAAATGTGGAAATTAATCAAAATACAAGCTTTGAGCATCTACACACCCATGTCATTGATCGATGAGATTACACACTCAAAGAAAAATACAATCCAGAATTTTCACCAAGAGCACACACTCCCATCTAAAGAAACAAAATCAAAATTGAAGCCAATCTGAGCCTAAGAAAATGGTATAAAAACCCATCAAAGCAATTTCTTTGGCAGTCAGTCAGCACACCAGCCAAGATTCACAATGCTTGTGGGGACATGACCTCCCACCTTCAAAAAGTGCCCACTAAAGGCTATCATCACAGTAAGTCACAACTCACCCTCCCTCTCCTACCATACAACTTTCATGACTCTACTTATCTCTTTCTTTTAACGAGAGATACCAGTTATATTTTTTCATTAATACAATTGGAGTAGATAGACTAAACTATCGCCCGGTTCACACTCCACCCATGTCTATTGAACAGGTGAAGAGGCTCATCCCTTGTTTTCTGTTTAGGATGTGGTTTCCGGTTTTTCTCTTTTCCAATCTTTTCACTCCTACGTAGCCCCCTGCGCATCAGTGGCGTTTTCGCCTTGCTTGGGGTGATATGATTAAAAAAAAAATTTACAAAGCCAGTAGGTATCTTATAGGTATTTTCATAATGTTTAAAATCGCCGATGAAGCGAATTTCAATCTCTAAAAAGGCCATACGATCTCGTAAAATTTGATTTTTTTATGTAATATATATATATATATATATATATATATATATATATATATATATATTATTGTAACATTTTTATTATAAGTGGTTATAATAAAACATTTTACATCGCTACACAAAATCTTTCATGTTTCAGTACTATAAATTGTATTTTGTCAGACGATTTAACCAAATCGTTACCACTAAGTGTTGTAGGGCGTTACCCACTTAACTATAGCCTCTTCCTACCAGTATATTAACTGAGAGTTAATCACTCTCGTGACTTCAGTTCAGCTCAGCACAGTCTGTCTGTCTGTCTGTCAGTCACTAAGTCTGTAAGCCAAGCTTATGTTTACTCTTTTCTCTTGTATCTATTTTTGACTTAATATATGTTGTTAACATTACCTCCGTGTTTCGAGTTAGCATTTCGTGGTCCCATCACCAGTCCATATCACAATTTATTTGAGAAACACTTCCCTAGAAATGACCCTCTTAGTAAGATTTTCAATAAAAATACACTTAAATTAAGATATAGATGTACTGATAACCTTGAAAAGATTATTAAAAAGCATAATAATAACATTTTAAATCAATACAAAACCAATGTAATAAACAATATTCCAAGGTAACAAAAGATAATGACGCCAACACGTGCAATTGTAAAAATCCGAATGAGGGTCCATTACATAATAGGTGTCTAACCGATTGTAATGTTTATGCACTATTTCTACAAGAGAAAAGCCAACAGTTAAAAAATTTTATATCAGTAGCATCAAGAATTTCTTTAAAACTAGACGCTATCAACATTTATCTTTCAACAACAATGTGTTCAGAAATAGAACATCCCTTTCTAAATACTTTTGGCACTTTAAAGAAGTTAACAAAAGCCGTACGGTAAAAAAAGAACTTGTAAAACTTTACATGAGCTATGGTTCCTGTGTTTACAGGAAAAAATTCAAGTAATCAAGTTTGCTAACAAAAAAGTTCTGTGAAACCAAAGAAGCCAATTAACAGTGACATGCCAACACTGTCAATCGTTCACCTTAAAGTATAGTTAAAAAGACTTTCTGCTATAAAAACAATTAGATATCACAATTTAATCGCCATTATTTCATCAATATATAAAAGGCCACCATTCACTGATTATTCACCTTATTTGTTTTACTTAACTTAAATAATGTTATGTTTTGCCGTCTATTTAGTATTTTTAGCATCCTATAGAGATATTCAACAGTTTTATTTCCATCAACCACACCGCTTGAAACACTTCCCGTAAAAAAAAAAACTACAAAGAAAATGACATAGTCGGCTACACGCATGATGTATTTATTGTAGCCATATCACCATCATCCACAGTTCTCAATAGTAAAAACACCAAGCGCCGGCTTATCGTGACCAGTTAAAATAAATCACCCATCTTCACCCTGTTTACTTTATGTCCCCATTCAGCGTAGGCTTGACCATCTATTGGCGAATTGTGACTTACGCACAAGAACATTGTTAATTCTGACCTTATGCAGCCCCACCACTTAACTGTCGGAAAAATGGTATTGAATTGTTTTTAAATTTCCATAAGAATCATACCTCTCACCAGTTACCAGCCATCCACTGACGAAGTACAATTCATAGAGCTGAAATATGAAAACTTCTGCGTATCGATGTAAAATGTTTTTTATTATAACCACGTTTAATAAAACTATCACGATAATAATATTGCTCTTCTTTCCATTAGCACTTATATAGATATATAATGAACAACGACCAGTAATTGAGATAGAAAATAAATGTATTAATCTAAGGATACAGACTTGGATGAAAATTAGTATTCCAGAAATGCAGGTTAGTAAAAAGTATATGTACAAGTCTCTGGAAGTGAAGCTGTAGTATACTGAGTATGTACGCGTCGGAAACTGACGGGTACTGCGTAATAATCTTCTCGATGAGTGGAGTACAGAGATACTATGAGCTACTGTGTACTGACTGCTAATCTCTCTCTGAACTCTCGTATTCTCCGGTTAACTCTCTGTGAAAACGCGGTATTCTGCATTTATTTACCCCCCCACTAGGGCAAAATGTGGCGCAAGGCCTTTTTAACGTGGGTTCTCCGGGCCATATAGCCCAGCCCCAAAAATCTGTCTAATTTTGCCCAGTCGTGATTCCACCCTTCGGCGGAGCCACGACTGGATTAATGCTCTCCGCCCGGAGGCAGAGAGAATGACAGTGTCAAAGGAAGTTACCGCGAGAAAATGCAGTTTTCTCAATATTCATTGTATGAAAAATACAATTCTGGCACAAGGCCGATTTGTGGCAAGTGGAACTCAGGTTGGTCTTCAGTACCTATCCTATACCTAGCTAATCCGACTCACGACCCAAACATACTTTACAATTTTCTCATCCACCACAAGAACATGTCCATAATCATTCAATCCTTCATACACCAAAGAGTAGATATCGGCTCGAAACGAAAAATCGGGAAGCCGAGTTCAAATTCAAGTTGACTTTGTTGTATTCACTTACGCGCAAATACCCTTGGAAAAGATATTAATTAAATCCGTCTCTTCCTTCCAGTTATGGGTTAAATAACAGAACAGATTGGCTGGCAACCAGTCTACCGCAGAAAGTAATGGCAACCTACTGCGGGATAATCATCTGCCCAGTCAGTCATGTCTTCTTTGAGACATGATCGCTCAAGCGTGTATCACGTATGGCACTTAATTGATTGACTGATAGCAATTGTGGTAGCGACACACGGAATATCAATGACAGGCTATAGAAACTGAATGAAGGAAAGAAAACACAGCTCATGGCTATGAAATGAATAAATATCCGAGCGCATAAGGCAGCCATGTAGTCACTATTACACAAAGAGCATTGTATTTCAAGGTTTTAATTATTTAATTTTCTGCCAGAACCAGCCCGCAGCTCAGAGTAATCAAGACAGTCACCGCGTTAGGGATGGCTATTATGACAGCGTATGACACTGCATATTAGTACCGTGTCAAGGTCTCTTGAAGTCTGTTCAAGGCAGTCTTGCCTTAGTTCTTCACAATCAAAATAACAAAATCCCCTGTTTTTCTGTCCTTGGGAGGAGAAAAAAAAATGAATATTCACCAAACAAATGCTTAAAAGATTTTTTTTCACGACATATACAGCCGGTAGTTATAGAATTCCTATTCGTTAAGCATTGAAACACCGGTTCTAGTATGATCACCAAAATTAAGCAACGTCGAGCTTGATCAGTACCTAGATGGGTGACCACTTGGGAATACCGGATACTGTAAGCATGGATATATTTTTTTAAACGTATCACCCCGAGCAAGGCGGTAAGGCCACTGATGTGCAGGGGGTTACATAAGAGTAAAAAGATTAGGTAGAAGAGAGTGAAGAGAAAGACGAACCAGTTAGAAAGGAGCAAGAGAAGGATGGGAATACAGGTGTGATGACAGTTGCAAAAGTGGAGAGAAAGGAAAGGATATACAGGGTGGTGAAGAAAGAACTGGTGTCAATTGGTTGAGAAATGAGTATTGACATTGCATTTAAATTCCTGGATGTTATAGCTGTCAGGAAAGCAAGTATATGGAAGCGACTTCCACAGACGGGAAGTGCGTGAAAAGAAGCTGCAGAAGTAGAATTGTCATCTACATTTAGTTGATCTAATTGTGAATGGGTGAGACCCAGTTGCCAGTCTGGTTGCACGAGTAAACACCTGTTGCAGAGGCACCAGTGACTTAAGTTCGTTGGAGCAGAAGCCATGAAAGTATTTATAGAACAGAGGGAAGACACATCCCGTCGGTGGGGAAGTAGCTGGAGTCGAGCCGCTAAGTCGATTATTGATTCTGCTTTGGAGCCTGTCAAGAACACTGAGATGACAGTAGTACTCCATGTACGGACAAATGGTTGATTTTTATATATACAGGATGGATTCAGGCGGGAAAAAGATCCTATACTGGCAATGTAATGAATAACGGCTTGAAATTTAAAATCGAAGAGCCAAGTTCCAATTCACGTCGTGTTCGTTAGATTTACTTACGCGAAAATACCGGTAATAAAGTAGTGACTCCACCAGTTCTATTCCCCAGCTATGAGTCAATTAGTAGGACTTGTATCAATAAACCGCTATTATTTAAAAAATGGTTTCACTCTTAAAATATTTACTGGCTTTAAATAACATGCAAACAGTTGATAAAAACAATCTATTTGTTAAGAATATTAGCAACAAGTAAAAAATCTGGATTTCAGATTTAAAGAGAATAAATTGAATAAGAAAAATAGAAAGAAAATACTTTGTATCATCTCAATATAAAAAAGGCTACCTAGAATTGGCAGCGCCCTGAAATTAATAAAAATCTGTTCATAACAATCCCATCAGAAAATTTTACGCTACAGATGATAAAAAAAATTCAAATTGTAAATATAACTCCAAAAATGATCAAATTAGAACGCCAAAGAAGACAAACGCCTCTCCTTATTGAAAATATCATAACGCCGAGATCAGCATAATATGTTCTGAAATAATATAGAAAAAAAAGAACAAGGAACGTAGAGATTATATAGAAAATAATGGCCAAAGTGCGCACAGAAATAACACAGAAAAAATTGCCAAAATACGTTTGTTTTTTTTCTTTTTTTTTTCAATTGGAGTAGATAGACTAAACTATCGCCCGGTTCACACTCCACCCACGTCTATTGAACAGGTGAAGAGGCTCATCCCTTCTTTCCTGTTTAGGATGTGGTTTCCGGCTTTCTCTTTTCCAATCTTTTCACTCTTATAAAAAATACAGAGAAAAATTATATTGAAAAAAGAAAAACTGACTAACGTCTTTAGAGAAATAATATATAAAAGTAACTATTGTAGGTAAGGAAATAATATATAAAAATAACTATTGTAGGTAAGGAAATGATATCGAAAAAGATGATCAATGTAAGTCGAGAAAAATATAGAAAGATGTCCAAAGTGCACACAAATACTATATTGAAAAGCGTAAATTATGAGCGAGAAAAAGATTAAGCTTTAATTTTAGGGTATCTTTATAGAAAAAGGAAAATGCATAGGTTCAAGAAATTACATTTTCAACATTTTTAACAACAAATAACATCCTCAATATGATTTCCATAATCAAGTGTGTTGCATCTGTGATTTTTATTTCTCCTTTAGTATACTCCAGAAAAAAAAGGCTATTACATCTTCTTTCAACAAAATCACGTTTAATCTGGGGGAAGCAAAAAAAAAAAATACTTGTGATTTCCTATGTGTCTAGAATTTGGAAGACTATATATATATATATATATATATATATATATATGCTCTCATTACGAGTGAGCTCTCTATAGAGGAAATTAAAAAAACTGTTACCACTTCCGCAATTTATGCATAACTTTTTAGCAATGAATTGGGTTCTTTCGGTGACTGGCGCTTCTATATAACATGCTAAAATTTCCCTTTTCTGATTTCATGCGCCGATCGCTTAGGGGTTAGCAACTGATACGAAATCGTTCGAGTTTCGATCCTGGCTAGAAGTAAGTGGATGTCTAGCCAAACCGATGAACTGTGATATAGCGAAACAGACTTGTATGTGGTTGACGAATATATTATGCTCTCATCACTTGACAAGACACAGATATCTATCTTTGTAGTGATATTATTACATATTTATTACATATAAAAGGCAATCTGTTTCAAGCTACACCTTGTTCAATTGTTCAAGCTACACCTTTCAATCTTTCTAGGGACACATCTACAGGGAAGCCAGGTCGACACATACTTTTGAGTTTAAGTTCAGCAATTTTCCCTTTCGCACTTTTTGGCCAATGGAGTAGATTGTTTACATTTGCTCCGTAAAACATTTAAGATCTAAGAGGGTTACTGAATTACGTCACAGAAATCAAATCACACGTGTCAAACGCGACTAAAATATTTTTTATTAAAAAAAACCCCTTTATATTTAATTTTTTTTCGACGTTTTCAAAATTCATTTGGTCAACAAAAAAATGTGAATATTTTTCGTCGTAATTTTGAAACAAAAAATATTTTTTTAAAAAAAGTGTTTTTTCAAACAAAAACAAAATATGTAAAATAAAAAGTGGCATCTTCTCCTACTATTAAAATGTTCTGAGTTGCACGGACAACGCCGAGTTATGCTGCTAGTATATTTATAAATTCTAAATAAATATTATTCGCTTTACTTTGTATTGAGCACTTTTTAAGCATTTTTAAAAATAGTGTTTCTTTTGATACGGAATATATATATATATATATATATATATATATATAGCATAGTGATGATCCGCGTATACTGTCTTGATATGTATAGGAAAGAATATTAAAACGTTTTGAATTTAAAAATGTGTTTTTTTGACAGTATTTGTTTATTTCTACTGTTATATTTTATATTTCAGACCGCCCTCGGTCCGTCATCAGAAACAAAATTCAAAACGTTTTAATATTCTTTCCTATATATATATATATATATATATATATATATATATATATATATATATATAAACGAGAAATTGTAGGAAGATTTGAAAGAATTAAGTAATTCATCGAGTTTTTACTAGACCTCAACAGAATGCAGAAAGCACTGGACGGCCACTAGGGAGATTAGAGCTCGCTACAATTAGAATAGGTTTAAAAAATAACCTGCTTACAATTGATCTACTGATCCTTGTTCCACGGACAATTGCTTCACTGCAAGACATTCTTTTAAATATTCGATAATACTAACTGAAATGATTTTTATTAAACCACTGATTTCATTAATTTGAAAAGAATTCACCTGTTCATCGACCTGCAGCTAACAATCATAAAATGATCACCATACGCTGATTTCATTATCTGCACTTGAATTCGTTGAATTCACATATGCGCAAATACATTTG
>JBBBDQ010000484.1:11460000-11492500 GCA_037127315.1 Ascarosepion bandense
ACTTATAGCTGTATGGGTTAAATAAATCCGGTGAGAAGACACAACCTTGTCTTACGTCTCCTTTCTATTTTTGTATACTTTGTGCAATTCATTTTTTATCCATATGCAGGTTGTTTGTTCACAGCAAACATTCTGGATTATTTTAATACTTATACTCATATCTTGTACGATGGTATTAATTAAATGAACTGGGAGTTTGAAAATAACTTCTTAATTATGATCAAAGCACGTATAGGGACGACACATTTATCTCTCTCTGATCAGTTTCAGTTAAAACATTTTCGTCTGGGAAAAGTGTGGGCTGGGAGCTTTACTTCTGTATCAATAGAAAATCTGTCAGAGCTGACAATGTAAAGACAGCTGCTGCTCGTGAAAAGAGCGTCGAATCAATGGATAAATGGGAGAGGAAATGGCTTGTAAATTTGAATACCTTCAAAACAAAACTGCTGTCATTTAACAAACATAGAGAAACTTTTCTATTCGCTATCAGCATGTCTGACTCGTGGAAAGCGACACACTGCACTTTCTTGGCCTTATTTTTTCAACTGATTTGAAATGGGACAACTGCATTGAATCAATAGCTCTTCAGGGAGAAATGTCGGGTCACTATGTCATGCCAGAATGTCTTCTCGTAAGTGTTTATCTTGCGCATTTACAAATCTGCTATTCGTTCGTGCATTGAAAACTGATGCTATATCTGGTCGGGTGATTCTACTATTCATCTCAATGTTCTTGTGATCCTTGGCATGACGGCAAACTGCATCCGGCAGCAAGGCCTCTGATTGGGAGGCTGTGAGGAGCATGGAACCACCTCTTATTTGCAATTGCTCCCAGGTCTACTCTGACCCAGAGTGGTAGCTCCTGTTAGGGTCCCAGCTGTGGACAAATAGTTAACCCCCAAACTGGGGTCAAAACACTATGAAAGTATAAAAATACACTTTTACAGAAATATATACATAAAAATGGACTTTTATAAAAAAAAAATATACATTTTTGGAGGAAAAAAATTACCAACAATACACTTTTGAAGAAAAAATTATTGCCATAACACATTTTTAAGAAAAAAAATGATTCTCAGCAAAACATTTTTGAATACAAGACTAGAAGACATTTTCAGTTTTCTAACATAAAAACAAAAACTTTTCATTAAAATCTGATTAAATCAACCTTCACACTCTAACCGAACATTTTAAAAAATACCTTAAAACCCCATCTTTTTGGCGTTAAATAACCCACAGAGGTTGATATGCAGTTAAACAAAACTCAAACTGGAAGTTTTAAAAAAAAACCTAAAAAATGATCTGCAGTGTAATCGGTCCTGGCATGACGTTTCGACTTCAGTCACCTTCTCACCGACGTAACCTGACTTCTGCCTGTCTTTTCTAAAAATATTTTTATAGCAACTAATCTGACTAGCTTTTTTTCTTGATACCCGACTACATTCAAGCGTGATACTTGATTTTACCGTTGAAATAGTTAAATATAACCGTCCCTTCTACTCGAACAGTTTCTTTTCTTACGCCTCCTACCTGTGGAACTCCATTCTGTTTACTTGCTTCCCTGATATCTACAAAAAATTAAAATGAAACGTCAGTTGCCATCTTCTGTTTTTCAAAATCTTATTCATCTTTTATCCTGTTCTCAACCCCCTCTATACCCAGTTTTTTTCTCACTTTCACTCTCTATAATCTCCTGTGTACCAGTGGCATTCCTGCCTTGCTTTGGGTGAAAAGATAAAAAGTAACGAATATCTTAAGTTATATGAAAGATGAACGAATATCTTAAGTTATATGAAAGATGAACCGTTTTACCTGCGTGTCAATCCTATGAGTGGACCGCCTACTGGAGCAATTATTTTCAGTTTAGGCTTGATAATGCCAATTACAGGTGAAGGACCCTAAAATCAAGTAGGTACAGAAATTTAAATACCTGGGAAGTGTTCTAACAGAAGACGGAAAGTGCGACACTGAGATCCGAAGGCGAATTGGCTTGGCGAAAGAAGCTTTCCAGAAGTTGAGTAAAGTATTAAAAAACAGGACAATTTCACTAGAAACAAAGAGGAGAGCACTGGATTGCTATGTGATGTCGGTTCTTCAATATGGCAGTGAATGCTGGACAATATCATCAAAGATGAAGGAGAGACTTGAAGCAACTGAAATGTGGTTCTACAGAAAGATGCTGCGGATATCATGGGTAGAGCATGTGACCAATGATGAGGCTTTGGAAATGATGGAAGCGAAAAGGAAATTAATACTGAGACAGCTGAAGTTCCTGAGACAAGCAATGCGGAAGGAGGGCTTGGTGAACCTGTTACTAACAGCCCAGATAGAGGGGAAAAGAGCCAGGGAAAGCAGCAGATAACATATTTGGAGGACCTGATCAGGTGGATGACGGAACGAAGGTTGCATGGTGCAACAGGAGAAAGCTTGCTAAGAGCCACCAGGGACAGGGAGATGTGGAAAGCCACGATCGCCTACGTCCTGAAAGGGCATGGTACATAAAAGAAGAAGAAGATAACCTGATAGTGTGTTTTGGGTAATGATAATTAAACAATAAGTGAATCAAATTCACGCCGAACCCATATCGTGATATTTTAAGCGTAGCTTAGCTGTGGCACAAAAACGAAAAGTATGGGGTACCCAGTGAGGATAGAACATATTACTTAGTCTTAATTGTTTTCGCGAGAGAAGCACATTAACCCCATATATTTTTGGGTGTATGCTATCCAATATGCCTCTGTCAGGATTACTACCCATAAATCCATTAATTCGATCAAAAAAAGCAGTTATCGTGTTCTGGCATACAATTTCCCGTTGTTGCTTAACAGTAATTTCTGTGTAAAGCTGGGCGTCTTCTTTAGTCACTATGCCTATGTTTCAAATGTACAACCTACGATTAGAACCTTATGTTCATTGGTGAATGGACATGTATTCACTTTAATAAAACATGTGGCGTCGTGTTAGCCAAACGTCACCCAAACATTACTTTAGACGGGTTCTTTTATGGTCATACCAATTTTCTAAACATAATTTTGAGTTTTATTCTTTCATTTTTTTTTCATTTGTTAAATCTTGATTTTATTTAGATATCTGCACTCATTTTCGATAATTAATTTTTAAATTGAATTTTTTTAAAATAAAAAGTTTTCTGAAAACATTAACTTTAATTTAATTGAAAACTCAATGATTAAATTTCCTATTTCCAGTAATCAAAATACTCTAGTGTATTTCAAACAGAAATTATATTGTTTGGAATATAACATTTTGGGCTGTTTTTTTTTAATTTTTCAATTTTTCGGCCATTTTTTTTAGCAATCGACAGATTTGTAAACAAAAGTTAATTTTCGGTTTAAAAATCTTGCAGATATAAAATACACATCTGTAACACATTAGTTTTGGAAAATTAGCAAATTTTATGTTAAATTAATTTGATTTACAGAAGTATTATTTATAGCATGAATTTTAGAATAAACCCATTTTAAACATAGAGTTGACCGTTCTAGCCTTTCCATCGTAATTGAAATGTGCTGACAGATGCGAAGTAAGATAAGTGTATGGCGGTCACAAATAACATAATTGTAAGTGCTTTTTTTTCAGTAAAGGGAAGAAACCCTGAAACAAATGACCTTTTAATGTACACAAAGAAACTACCATACAAAAAACACTTCAAATACACACAAAAAAATGAAAATTATTTTAAAAATACGATGGCTAGATGATTTGTGTAAAACTTTTCAATTTTCGATTAGTAAATATAAACTTCACAATATAATCTGCCAGCCTAACGTCTACAATTCATAGAATTTTTAAAAAAATATTTTTAAAACTTTATATATTATTATAATTAAAAAAACGAAAATGAAAACAATTCTTTTAAAATGTCATTATTAATCAACAAAGATTCAGACGATAATGTCTGACATTTATATTACTTTTTAAAGCAATTAAAATCTTATCTACTTAAATAATGTCGGAGTTTGATTGCATTTATTATTTTACTATTCAGAGCAGAATTTCTGTAAAAGGGGCTAAATGGTTTAAAATGATAATACATACTTTTTTCCTCGTAGATAGGCTTTCCTATCGTCCGGTTTACATTTCCCAAGAAGTCTTGCGTTTAACTAATAATTTAGCTAATAAAAAAATCATTTTTGCCTACGGAATTTCATTTCTTGAAATTTCATGAATTTACGTGGAGTGTAGGGTAACAAATGTAAGAAAAATATTTTTGCCAATATTTTTTTAAAATAACGGTTTAAAAATAATTTCATTCATTTGTAAATAAGTCCTGCAAGTTTCATTAAAATCCGACAATTATTAGATTTTTACAAAAAAAGTGAGTTATGTAAAATTACGTTTTCCATTGTAATTCTCGTAACGATTTAGCTCCCTGCTAACGAAAAAAAAATTTTTTTACAAAAATTTTGATCGTGTTAGAAAGGATTAAAATCATTTTAAAAGAAATTTAAAATGCTTTGATCTTTCCTCTTAATAATAATATAAACATCTTTATGAAAAAAAGTTCGTTTTTATTAAGTTTGGGACCATTTTTCTTAATATGATGCTGTTTTTACAGCGATTTAGTGGCGGTATCTATATTATTTTCTCAGACTTCTTTTATAAATCTTAATGGTCATCATGAAATGCATGTCCCGGTTTCGAGATCAATCTTCGCCCATGTCTGTCTATTTTTTTACAACTATTGATGTAAATGCCGTTAGACAATCTTCGTTCGCGTTTCTGATGAAAAAGTACGTTTTCTCGTGACAACAACTTGATTTTTGTTAGAAAATATTATAAATTATTTTATTAAATTTTACATGAAAATGAATTTTGAGTGTTGTCCTTGAATGAAGTGACGTCGATATTTTTCAGAAATTCTTCTCTATTCAGCTATGGATTAAATAACAAGAAAGGTTAGATTCTATTGCCTTGGTTGGCAACCAGTCTAACTCAAATAGTAATGGCAAGCTACTGCGGGTAAATCTTCTGTCCAGACAGTCATGTTTCTTTTAAGAAATGATCGCCCAAGGGTGTATCATGTACGGCACTTAATTGATTGACTGAAGTTGGATTTTCCATGTGCTTATACAATGTATGTGTGCTATGTTCATTTTGTTCGACTGAGTTTAAATATGACATAATGCATTCTCTTTCTACTCAAATCTACTGAGTCTGAAATATAACATTAAAATAATACATTATCTTTCTACTCAAATCTGCTGGGTTCGGAATATGACATTGGTATAATACATTCTCTAAATTCTACTAAGTGTGAAATATGACATTCGAATAATATATTCCCTTTCTACTCAAATTTGGACTATCTCAAATTTGTACTAAGTAATAATGTTAAAAATAAGAAAATACCTATAATTCTTTCGTTCGACTACATTGGTAACTTGGTCGCATCGTTTTACTGTTAAACCAGCTAGATGCAACCGGCACTACCATTCTAAGAGTTTCTTTCTCTCACCTCTCGCCTCTCACCTCTCGCCTCTTGCCTCTCACGTCTCGCCTCTCGCCTTCCGCCTCTCGCCTCTCACGTCTCGCCTCTCACCTCTCACGTCTCGCCTCTCACCTCTCGCCTCTTGCCTCTCACGTCTCGCCTCTCGCCTTCCGCCTCTCGCCTCTCACGTCTCGCCTCTCACGTCTCGCCTCTCACCTCTCGCCTCTCACCCGTGGAATCCCCTTCTGATTTATTGCTTTCATGTTACAATTTTTTTAAATTTATATACAACGTCAGTCGTCATGTTCAGTCTTTCTGAAGCCCCTTCTTTTATTGTCCTTTCCTTACTTCTCTCCACTAAAGTCTTCTCATTCACTTTCATTCTCTTTACACCCACTCATCCGATTATCATTATCGTCTTGCCTCGGGTAAAAAACAATAAATTGTTTTTTTAATCCTAAAAACTAAAACATTTATAAAATTTTAGTGAACATTTCCAAAATCATTCGGTAATTAATAAAATTTAATTAATAAAAAAATGTATATTTTTTAACTTTGTATATTGTGTTGAAATGGATATCAGCTCGGAATATGAAATTGGGGAGCCTAGTTTGAATACCAGTTGCATTCGTCGTATTTACTTACGTGCAAATAACCTTAATCCATCTCTTCTCCATTCAGCTATTGGTTAACATGGCATTTAACTGACGGACTGATAAATATTTTAAGGTCTGTTATTTAATTAAAATATACATGTGCACATGCATATATATATATATATATATATATATATATATATATACACAGACAATTTGAATGAAACTGCAATGGATATCTGTTATATATATATATATATATATATATATCAAATTGTGTGTGTATATATATATATATATATATATATATATACACAATATATGTATATATATATATATATACATATATATATATATATATATATGGACACAATTTGAATGAAACTGCAATGGATATCATATATATATATATATGTATATATATACACAGACAATTTGAATGAAACTGCAATGGATATCTGTTACATATATATATATATATATATATATATATATCAAATTGTGTGTGTGTGTATATATATATATATATATATATGTATATATATACACAATATATATATATATATATATATATATATGCACACAATTTGAATGAAACTGCAATGGATATCTGTATATATATATATATATATATATATATATATATATATATATATATATATCCGAGTGAGTATAGAATGAGGAGAGAAAAGAAATGTTTTTTTTTCCTCGTCCAAAACAATAACAAAGAAAAACAAAACATGTCATCTCTCTCCAAATACTTTGGGAAATTAAAAGACGAAAATATAACACCTAAGGTCAAATGGAAAATCCTCAAAAAAGCAAAAACAGCAAAATCTATAAAAGAACAATGCTTTCTTTGCCTTCAAGAAAAAATAGAGATCCTTAAATATATAAATAGTAACAAGCGCTTAAATCAGAGACACGAAACCACAGTAAACTGCAAGCACATTAGGGACCTAACCCTACAATCATGCTAAGAACTACTAAGAGTTTGATTAGATATTCTTATTATAAAAGATTAAAAATGCTATAGAAAAAATGGATCCAATAAATCCTTAAAGGAAGGTCTAATACCCACAAAAACATCTAAATAAATAAAACGTAAAATTAAAGAAATAAAAAAGCTCCCAAACTATCACTAAAGCCTACACCAATAACCCTACTTAACGCAATAACCTGACTTAAATACAAAAATATTCCGTACTGGAAAAATAAAAATTAACCAAATGGCTACCAAACTCGAAAAAGAATCAAAATTCATATATTCAAAATTAAGATTAAATATACTACCAGAATAATTATATCATACACAAAAATAAACTGTAAGCACACGTAAGATCTAACCCTACAATCACACTAAAAAATACTGGAAATTTGAATAGATATTTTTATTATAAAAGATAAAGAATGCTATAGAAAAAATCGATCTAATAAATCCTTAAAGTAAGATCTAATGCCCGCAAAAATATCTAAATAAATAAAATATATAAACAACAAATAAATAGGATTCCAAACGATAATTTATAGAGAAAAGAATGTAAAAAAATTAAAAGGAAAAAACCGATCCTCTAAACTTAAAATTAAGATTAAACATACAACTTTATATAGAAAACTGATAAAATGCTAATTTGCATTTACTCCCTAAAAAATGCAAGTTTTGATTTCTGGAAATAACTTCGCCTAAATACAATAATACTCCAAACTGGAATATAAAATACAAAAATATATTAAAAAAAACCTATAAAATAAAAAAAATATTCCATACAGAAAAAATCAAAATTGGAAAGGAAAAGCACCCCACCCCTATCACGTTTATCTAAGAAACCCCAAAGTGAAAACCTAATCACTGGATCAAAGTAAATACATGAATTAGGTCCGCTAACAACAGACATGAGTCAATTAAACGATAGTCAACCATAAAACTGACTGACCACTCCACACGCCGCTCTCTTAGAAATTCTAACTAAAAGATATACTCGACTGATAAAACGTACATTCCAACAGATAATACCATTAATCAACAATTTCACACTTACACACCAGATTCTTCAAAAGTCTAATGGTCAAAACGAAAGACACGTTCACTTAATTATCAATAACCCCAACCAACCCCCACGACAACAACGAACCAAATATAAACAGAGAATGATTCCAAACTATTACTCTTTACTTCTCCCGATGATGTGTTTGAGTCCAAACACTGAAACAACCATATGATTGTAGAGAAGAGGACATATATAGAACAAATTATGTACATTTTCTAAAACAGAATTTATAATTCATAATATATATATATATATATATATATATATATATATATAATTTGAATGAAACTGAAATGGATATCTGTTTCGCAATTTCTTTTTTTCTGCCTGGCAACAAGCCCCGGCTAATAGGAAAAGGATGTAAGCCAAAATGTGTAACTCTTTGAAATCATTTTTATCACTCCTTATGTATTTAAACTGAATATAGTTTCTTATAAATATTATTTGATGATAAAAATGAATATTCTAAATGAACAATCAATTTAGGTTTGAAGTTTGATCATCTATTTTTATTTGATCTTTGCCTACTCAGTCTGGTCAACCTCTACCCCGAGCTCACCAATAAAATCATAAATTTGGACAAAAAAAAGTAGCATCATTTTTTAAACCCTAAAGATATCACATTATAATAAAATTTCATTGAGGTTTTTGGAAATAATTCGGTGATGAATAGAATTTTAAATTTTTTTTATGCCTGTCATTGAATTGCACAACATGAATGAAACTGAAATGGATATCTGTGTCGCATGAGCTAATTTCCCTTGCTGCCTAGCAACGGCCTCTGGGTAGTAAGAAAAAGTATAACCCAAAATCTACGTACCTTTGAAACCATTTCTATGACTCCTGTATTCAAACTGAATATATTTTTTTTCATTTTTCTAATAAACGTAATATTTTATTTTATTTTTTAATCATTTCACCCCAAGCGAAGCGATAAGGACACTAAGATACAAAGGTTGCTGGAAAAAAAAAGAGAATCGCTACTCCTGTTCAAAATACGGAGAGGGAATGGGAGCTAATCGATGAGTGAATCTATCCTCTTATATAGACAAGCAATTTAGATGTGAAATTTTATCATCTTATCAGCAAAGAGACGTTTTCCGAATCATTATTATTTAATGAGAATTGAATTCCTACATTAAAACTATTTCTCTCAAAGCATGCATTGTGGAAAAGGTTTGTAAAATAAGCACTAATTTTTCATGCGAACAAACTATGATATCGAAGATTATAATTATTTAATGTTAATGTCTTCCTGTTCATAAAATAAATTACGCTAGTATAGATTTATTTGCCTGTCTGTCAGGAAGATGAAACGGATAATTTCGAATTTTATTGGAACTTTTCCTCTTTCAGTATTTATTGTCGAGCTGAAGTGGATTTGACCAGATTCAGGAAGAATAACCATTTCAAGTGCCAGCATCTTTAGGGCGATAATGATGTTGGAGAAAGCAATCCAGTCGGAATTGTCCACGCATACTGATATGATTCTCCGAAGAAAAGACATAGAACATTGCTTCCAAGGCCACCCAGCAGATTATCTTCTACGTTTTCTTCCTTTTTTCTTCTGTCTTTTTTTTTTTTTTTTTTTTTTTTTACGGTACTTCCACGATTATCCGGACATTATGGTCAAGAATTGAAAAAATATGCACGGATAATTCAAACGCTATTTACATTATTTACATTATTCGGGATATTTTCCTCATTACAGTATTTACATCGTTCGGACTATTGACCTCATTTTTGTTGCCATTTCTACAACGTTTCGGCCGTTGTACGCTCCGGCCTTCGTCAGGTGCCAGGAATTTCGAACTGACCCCTTTATTATAAAATCACTGAGGTATATGAAGGACACAGTGGATACAGACATTGGTTAGTTCCTGACTTGATTCTTAGAGTTGTGAGTTCAATACCAGGCTACAGCAGTGGTGAACAAGTAACTTGCAGGGTTAGTGGGAGATAACACAAGACTTCCAATTGAGGCTTACGCAAGGAATGGAGTTCATATACCCCAGTGATTGTAATAAAGGGTTCGGCTCAAAATTCCCAGCACCTGAAGAAGGCCGGAGCGTACAATAACCGAAACGTCCTAAAAATGGCAACGAAGACGAGGACAATATTATTTGTTTATATTTCTGAGATCAGGTAGTATTTACGTTATTTACATTTTTCGGACTATTGTACTCATCTTTGTTGACATTTGTACGGCGTTTCGGCTGTTGTACGCCCCGGACTTCTTCAGGTGCCTGGAATTTAGAACCGAACCTTTTATTACGATTACTGGGGTATATCATTTTCATTCTTTGTGCGAAGCCTTTTCTGGTAGTCATGAGTTATCTCCCTTTAACCTGACTCTCTAAGATGTTTGTTTATTACTACAGTAGCCTGATGGATAATTTAAAATCCCGGTTAACTGAATACCTAAATTACCTGCTCTTGCTATTTATCTCGACTTTCACTACAAAACCCAAAGAAAGATTTGCAATGTAATTGCCATCACGACTTCAGTCACTGTCTCACAAATGAGACGTGGCTTCTCTCTATCTTTTCTAAAAATATTTCATGGAAACTGCTTTGATGAGCTCTTTCTCCTGGAGCCCCATTCAACTCAATTTAAACGTGCTACTAGATTGGCATGAAGGTCCCACTCTTTTACCATTGAAATAGTTAAATGTAACCGCCACTTCTACTCGATCAGTTTATTTTCTAGCACTTTCCGCCTGTAGAACTCCCTTCTGTTTACTTGCTTTCCTGATAGGCATACTCTCGAAATTATAAAATGAATCGCCAATTGTCATCTTCTATCTTCTTGAATCCCATTCATCTTTTATTTTTTTCAATACCTCCTGTACCTAGACTTTCTCTCATTGTAACCCTCTGTGCACTAGTAATGAATTTATCGATGTTACTAACACAGCTACAGCTGACCTTAACATTATTTTTATTGAATTTTTTTGTGTTGGTAAAGGATTAAAGTTTTTATCAATTAAATCAACCCTTGGTCCGTGCATGAAGTACTGCTGCCATATATGGTCAGGTACCTCCGCTGTTCATCTCCGTGTTCTTGACAGGCTCCAAAGGAGAATCAGTAATCAGTAATATGATAGATACCGACTTGGCGGCTCGACTACAACCACTTTCCCACCGACGAGAAGTGGCTTCCTTTTGTCTGTTTTATAAATACTTCCATGGTCTCTGTTCCAACGAGCTCGAGTCACTGATGCCTCCGCAACAGGTGTTTACTCGTGCAACCGGACTGGCAACTGGGTCTCACCCATTCACAATTAGATCAACCAAATGCAGACGACAATTCTACTCCTCCAGCTTATTTTCCCGCACTTCTCGCCTGTGGAACTCGCTTTCTTATTCTTGCTTTCATGACGGCTACAACCTCCAGGAATTTAAATGCAAGGTCAATTCTCATCTCTTAACTACTTGACCCTACTTCTTTCCACACTGTCCTGTAGATCCTTTCCTTTCTCTCCACCTTTGCAACTGTCATCACATCTGTATTCCCATCCTTCTCTTGCTCCTTTCTAACTGGTTCGTCCTGCTCATTCTCCTCTAATCCTTTTACTCTTATGTAGCCCCCTGCACATCAGTGGCGTTCCCGCCTTGCTCGGGGTGATATGATTTAAAAAATGAAATCTAGAAACATTACAATTAAAATGGGGATTAAGCCATAGGTTACACTTTGGATGCCTCTGCTTATTTTTATTTTCTTTTTTTTTTTTTCTAAATAATCTATATTTCATTGCAGTTGTTTCGTTGTAAAGCTTTTATATATTTGTTGTATCGTGGAATGAAGAGATGCACAGTGAAATGTAGATAAACTACGTTATTAACAGAGTCGTACAACCAAGATGTATATGCAATATTTACAGTCTCTCACAGTGGTAGGTGTTACTTCCCAAAGTCCGTGGTAATGTCAGCTCTCCCCGTGCTAAGCGCACATAGTCTTTTATATATCCGGGCGACCGGATATCACATGGTACGAGCCACGACACAAGAATATTTAATTTTATTATTATGTCATTTTTCATCATATTTCGATTTCTGCTTTGGTCTCACTACCAATCAAGTCTGCGGGGAGACCTAAGGCAGGTAGTGGCGTGTTGTTATGGCTCCATTTCATGTTTTTCTATCTTCCCTATCATCTCCAGCATTACATAGATAAAGTTTTCCTTAGTGTGTGGGCTGTACTTAATAAGACAATTTTTTGTATGTCTCTTAAGCTGGGGTTTCCAGGGATTCTTTCAATGTGTTGTTTTGTTCCATTTTTTATCATTCCAAGTGCACCTACTATCACTGGCACAACTCTTGTTTTCAATTTCCACATTTTTTCTATTTCAATTTCCAGGTCTTTATATTTTGACAGTTTTTCAAATTCCTTGATTGCTATGTTACAATCCGCTGGACAAGCCATATCAATTAATAGACAAGTTTTCTCCTTCTGGTTTTTAACAATAATGTCTGGCCTGTTTGCTTCAATTTTTCTGTCTGTGTAGATGGTGTAATCCCATAGAATGGTTACATCTTCTATTTCTGTAACCGGTGCTGGGTGATGTTCATACCAGTGTTTGCCTACAGCTTTTCCATAATGTTTGCATATTGCCCAATGTAAATATTGCCCAACTCTATCGTGGCGATTTTTATATTCATTTGGGGCAAGCACAGAACAGCCTGAGATTAGGTGGTCTATTGTTTCTTGGTGTTTATCACAAAACCTGCATTTTGGATCCATATTATTATGCATAATATTTGCCTGAAAGTTTCTCGTGAAAAGACTTTATTATTATTATTATTATTATTATTATTATTATTATTATTATTATTATCAAATATGTCCTTATTGCTAGAGTTGGTAGATTTTTGTTATAATCGTTTCACCCCAAGCAAGACAGTACTGCCACTGGTGCACAGGGGTTATAATGAGAAAAGAACTGATAAACAGAGAAAAAGGTACAGTGGGTGTTGGAGAAAGAACAAAAGAAAGATAGGAATCAAAAAGATAAAAGATGGCAATTGAGGTTGCACTTAAAGTTTTGAAGATTGTAGCTATCAGGGAAGCAAGTATACGGAAAGTGCGAAAAAAGAAACTGTTAGATTAGAACTAAGGGTTATATTTGACTGTTTTTATCGTAAAAGGGTAATACATAGTTGCTAATCTAGCAGCACAAGAAAATTTGTGTAGTCGGAGCACCAGAGAGATAAGTTTGCCAGCGTAGAAGACGTGAAAATATTTGTAGAAAGGACAGAGGGAAGCCACATCATGTCAGTGAGATAATGACTAAAAACAGGCTGCCAAGTCAGGATTGATTAGACTGCAGATTCTCCATTGGATTTTTGAGAACCTCAAACAGCAGGAGCACCCAACCAGATATAACAACAGTATTCAATGCACGGCCAAATGGTAGATTTGTAAATGTGCAAGATGGATTCTGACGAGAAAAACTTCCTGACCCAATACCGTGAACCAACCTTTCTATCAGTAGATATAGCTATTGATTCGATGTAGTCGTTCCACTTGAGGTCGGCACAGAGAGTGAGGTCGAGAAAGCTCAGTGTATTGCTTTGTGAGAAACGAGCGTAGGAAAGTTTCTCAATGTTGGTTAAAGGAGAGCAGTTTCTTTTTGAGAGCATTAAAATTTACGAGCTATTTCTTACCCTAATCAACCACAGATTGGAGGTTCTTTCCAAGAGCAGCAGCGAGCTTTACTTTGTCAGCCTTGGCAGATTTCTTGTTGAGACAGGAGTAAATAGTGGTGTCATCTACAGAGATGCATACTTGTGAACTGATTTCATCAGGAAGATCATTGATAAAGAACCAAGAATTCTATGATGGTGGTTTTATTCTTTGCTGACATACTTATCGCTGTATAGATCTTTGCTGTTTCGTTTATAATGATCATTATTCATTGATGATAAGACATTTTTTATCTCCTGGGACATTATAGCAAAAGCCAAATTTTACAATGGAAAATGAATTTATATTTTGGTGAAAAATTATCTTAAAACACTTAAATAACTCAAGCTTATTTAACAAAAGAAATGAATTGATGATTACATGTAGGCATAAAAATAAATATCTGCTTAAATACGTTGATCCAGGTTAGTTTCTAAAATTATTTTATAAGGTTAATTTTTAATACAGATTATTTTTAAATTTTAATACAGATTATTTTTAAAGAACAAGTAATTCCACTTTATGCTTAATAGTTAAAGATAAAAAATTAATATTCACTACTCTAAAATAATACTTTTATACATATATATGCAAACCCTGTTTATTTGAAATACCAAATATTTTAAAATTGAAAACTGTAATCGCAGTACATATATAAGTACGCCAAAATTGTGATAAGTAGAAATTTAAATTACGTAATGATCAGTTTATACACAGCAAATAAAGACTGTGTTGCACATGGAACACAGTCGGTGAGGGATTATATATATATTCAATAATGTATTCTTAATAGCTCTGTTGTAATATACTGAGCACTGTTTTAGTAACACTAGAAATATATGTTATTTGCTGCCAGAAGGAAGCAACGCATAGCATCCTCTAAGTTCGGCACCAAGGACTACAGGCGATTCTGTAAAAGAGTACTTAACAAGAGCAAGTCCACAATACCCCAACTAATAAACAATTTTGAGGTCCTCACCTCCTCAGCGGACAAAGCTGAATGCTTTGCCCGCAGATTCTCGAATAATTCGAGACTGGACTCGTCTGGAGTTTCTACACCCGACTTCCCACCTAGAACTGATGCTTAACTGAATGACGTCCATATTACACCCTCGCTTGTCTCTAAGATAATCTCCAAACTTGACCCTCACAAAGCAAGCGGAGGGGACGGAATCCCAATCATAGTCTTAAAGAAATGTGCCCCCGAACTTTCCTCTGTACTTTCTAAGGTCTACAACTCCTGCCTATCTGCTTCCTGCTTTCCTGCCTGTTGGAAATCTTCCTCTGTAGTTACTATATTTAAAAACACTGGAGAACCTTCGGACGCTGCAAATTACCGACCTATCAGCCTTCTTCCGATCTTTGGCAAAGTGTTCAAAGCCATTATCAACGCCGAGGTCGTTCAGCATCTCACGGCCCAGACATCTCCTCTCAGACAAACAGTATGGCTTCCGCTTCACCAGGTCTACTGCTGATATGCTAACGACCATCACCGAGTACATATATCAGGCACTCGATAGGAATGGTGAAGCCCGAACAGTTGCCTTGGATATCTCTAAAGCGTTCGACAGAGTTTGGCATGCTGGCCTTCTATGCAAACTGCGGAGCTATGGTATAGCTGGACAATTGTTTGAACTAATCCAGTCATTCCTATCTAACCACACATTGAAAGTGGTATTAAACGGGCATGCCTCCCAGAACTACCATACGAACGCGGGTGTCCCTCAAGGCTCTATCCTAGGTCCTACGCTCTTTCTGATCTACATTAATGATCTCCCTGATACCATAAGATCCCAAGTAGGTATGTACGCCGATGACACCACAGTTTATTCTCGCCTCGACCAAAAATCTGGTGCGGGCGACAAAGCTAACCTTGCAGCCGAGCTTGGAAAGAACCTCCAATCCATATTGGAATGGGGTAAGAAATGGCTCGTAAATTTTAATGCTTCTAAAACGAAGCTACTATCAATTAATCATCATAGACAATTTGCACCTACCTCTTATTAGCATGGACCAGGCTTGCCTCCCAAAGAGTAAAACACTACGCCTCCTTGGTCTCACATTTTCAGCGGACCTCAGGTGGAATGACTATATCGAATATGCTATGAAAGTCGGTTCTCTGTGCAGGGCCCGGAGGTTTTTTCCGTCTGAATCTATCCTGCACATTTATAAATCTACCATCCGCCCGTGCATTGAATACTGCTGCCATATCTGGTCGGGTGCCCTTGCTATTCTCCTTGGGCTTCTAGACAAGGTACAGCGGAGGGTCTGTAATGTGATCGATACCGACTTAGCAGACCGCCTGCAGTCTCTCACCAGCGCGACGTGGCTTCCCTGTGTCTCTTCTATAAATACTTTCACGGCTTCTGCTCCGATGAACTTAGATCACTGGTGCCCCCTAGGTTCGAATTTGCACGAGATACTAGATTAGCAACTAGATCCCACCCTTTTACAGTGAAACCGATAAAATGCAACCGCAACTTCTACTCCAAGTTTCTTTTCTCGCACTTCCCGACTGTGGAATTCCCTTCCACATGACTGCGTCCCCGACGGCTACAATCTCCAGGAGTTTAAAAGTAAGGTCAACAGACACCTCCTAACAGACTAACTCGCTTCCTTTCTTTCAAACACTCTTCCCACCCACCCAACTATCTATCACCCCCTTCTGACATTTCCTATATCTAACCACTCTTCCAATTTACCTCCCCCTATGTAGCCCCAAGCGCAATAGTGGCAGTGGAATGCCTTGCTTGGGGTGAAATGATTAAAAAAAATATGTGCGATATATTATAATTATATATATATATATATATATATATATTTGTGTGTGTGTGTGTGTGTGTGTGTGTGTGTGTGTGTGTGTGTGTGTGTGTACGCGCGCATGCGAGAAGTTGGCTGTCTTTTGTTGCTATGACCGCATGCAAAGAGAAGTGTTCACAATCGCCAAGTCTGTTGCCGGCATCAAAAGAACACGTGCCTCTTCAGACAACCAATTTAAGATGAGTTATCTCGGGACGACGCGAACTTGCAATTAGAATACAGCGTTATAGTACTCGATGTCGAAGATGCAAGAAGCAATGGCGAGTTGAGGAAAAATGGTAAACAAGGGGATGCTGGGTTGGTGAAAGAAAATCAGTGATGGATATGCTCACTGATATAGGCAATGAGAAAGAAAGAAACAAACAAACAAACAAACAAAATAGACATTAATGAGAGAAAAAAATATATGCGAATAAAAAAAAACAGAAAAAGAAAAAAGGAAGGAAAAATAAAAATAAAAGGCACGTGATAAGAAAAGGGGGGAAATTATGAGGAAGGAAGGAAGGAAGGAAGGAAGGAAGGAAGGAAGGAAGGAAAAATTTCAAATATATATGATTAGAGATAAATCTAAGAATGCAAAGTCTTAATCGAAAGAAAAATGAAGTGATTTAAAGAAAGAAAAAAAGAAAGAAAGATTGACATAAAGATTGAAAGAAAGAAAGAAAGAAAGAAAGATTGACAAAAAGATTGAAAGAAAGCAAGAAAGAAAGAAAGAAAGAAAGAAAGAAAGAAAGATTGACAAAAAGAAAGAAAGAAAGAAAGAAAGATTGACAAAAAGATTGAAAGAAAGAAAGAAAGAAAGAAAGATTGACAAAAAGATTGAAAGAAAGAAAGAAAGAAAGAAAGAAAGATTGACAAAAAGATTAAAAGAAAGAAAGAAAGAAAGACTGACAAAAAGATTGAAAGAAAGATTGACAAAAAGATTAAAAGAAAGAAAGAAAGAAAGACTGACAAAAAGATTGAAAGGAAGAAAACAAGAAAGAAAGAAAAGATTAAAATATTTAATATCAATATTTTACGAGAAAACGGAAAAAGAAAAAAAATAAATATTAATGAAACGTAATTTCAGAAGAAAATGAATATATATGTGAATGAGAAAGGGAAATTGAATATTATTACTGAATGAAAGAAAATGAATGAAATGTGATAGTGAAACCAAAGCACATAAAATATTCTCTAAATTGTCATAAAAAATAAGAGAAGAAAAATCGAAGTAAAAGAAAGAAAAACCAGGAAAAGAAGAAAATAGGAGGAAGAGAAAAATAATGAAGAAGGATAAGAAAAATGGAAAAAAGGAAGGAAAGTTGGAAAAAAAAAGAAAATAGAGGGAAGAGAAAAATAATGAAGAAACAAATAGAAAAAAGGAAAAACATTTGGAAAAAAGAAGAAAATGAGACGAAGAAAAGTAATGAAGAAAGATAAGAAAACTAGAAAAAGGGAACGAAAGTTGGGGAAAAAAAATAAGAGAAAAATAAGAGAAGCAGAACAATGGGAGAGATGGAAGGAAAATAGAAAGAGAAAAGAAATGGAAAAAGTGGGCGGGGAAAGTGAAAAAAGGCAAGAGACGAAAATAAAACTAAAAAAATATATGTAAGGAAGAAAAGAAAAATAATCAAAGAAAGAAAAATAGAAAAAAAGGAAGAAAGAGAAGCAAATGAAGAAAACAAATGGGCGTGGAAAAGACAGAGAGAGGGGGGTACTAAAAATGGAGGAAAGAGAAGATGAATGGAAGAAAGAAAAGAGATAACAGAAGAAAAAAAATGGAAGGTGAACAATGCAAGAATAAGAAAAGCGATGAAGCAGTAAAGAAACCGAAAATGAAAGCCATTAACAGGGTAAGAATTTAAAGAAAAAAGAAGAAAAAAAAAAGAAAATGTAAGGACTGTGAAGAATGATAAGCGAGACAGAGGAAACATACAAAGAGAAAGAAAGGAAGCACTCGGTCGCATATTATACAGCAAATGATGGTTGTCTGCCTTTGAGTTGTTCACCCACTGTCAATCCTGACGCCACGTCTCCTTTTCGTCCGATTCCACTTCTGGCTTCTTTGCCAGCGATAATCTGTTCTGCACACTTAGCTGTCCGGGTAAGAAATTCAGTGAAGCTCTCGAAAAGAATCGCTGTAATTGTCTATCTTTTCTAGTATTGCATATTTATATAGAAACCTGCATTTGTGCAATTAAATTTTGATGTGCGCATATCAACATTCAAATGTTAGGATTATGGCGTGCTAAAAATGACAACTGCAGACTATATATATATATATATATATATATATATATATATATATATATATATTATATGCCCTTGGGAAAAGTATTATTTCGCCGCCTTTTTCTCCAGCTATGAATTAAATAGCAGAAAAGATTGGGTTATAAGTCTTGTCTGGTTACCAGTCTACCGCAGAAAGTAATGATTAACTTCTGTCCAGTCAGTCATGTCTCCTTCGAGATATGATCGCCCAAGTGTGTATCCCGTATGGCACTTAAGTGACTGATTTACTGACTGATATATTAAACAGAAAATTCATAATATATATATATATATATATATATATATATATATATATATATATATATATATATATATATTGTATAATAAAGTCAAATATGGACGCCTTAAAAACATTGCTCAATGTAAAATATTATTAAAAGTATTACAAAACGCAGTCGATAAGAAATGGCTTTCTAACTGCCTGAGAATTGTGAGGCAACATCACATGAAACTTTAATTCGTAGAAATTAGTAATATGTGAGCTTTATAATATACTAGTAGCAACCTATAGTGTATATCAGGGCCGTAGCTGACGCTTAAAAAGCACCGGGCACAGAGAAAATTGCCCAGATTTATTAGTTGACAATGTGATGATGTCATCAGTGTCATCCGTTTGTTGAAACTATGACTTTTGCGGATTTTTTCGGCTATTCCAATGGAAATAAGGCACAGAACGTGAACGAAAGCAGGAAATCGGGTTCGGACTTTCTGAGTATAACCAATCTTTTCTCCCCAAATTAACCAATAAACAAACAGATTTTTACTGCGTTCATTCGGATGTTTTCTTTGTTTTTCTTTCTTTCTTTCTTTCTTTCTTTCTTTCTTTCTTCGTAAATTGTTTAGTTTGATTTCTGTCGAAGACATTTTTCCTTACCCGGATTTTCACTATGATTGCACGGATCAGCCTGGACCCGTGCCCGGTGTGCCCGGTAGTCAGATACGGCTATGGTGTATATAATATATACATCCCGAACCATTCTAATTACTTGTTAGTAAAATTTAGGATTTCTTGATTTTCTGTGAATTGATTTTGTAAAACATTTTCCAGCTTGTTTGCACAATATGGCAACACTATTGCTAATTTTTCATTATTCTGTGTAATGTCCTATATATTTTCTTATTTTATATTCGACAGTTTTGGCGTGAACCATGCCAACGGCTTTTGAATGAAAATAGACATATTGAGAATAGCCTGACTTTATCGGCATAGGACGAGAAATCGGAGAGCCGAGTTCGAATTCCAGTAGCATTTGTTGCATATGCGCCCAAATGCCATTGGGAAAGGCTTTTTTCTCCAGCTATGAATTAAATAGCAGAACAAATTGGGTTATAAGTCTTGTTTGGTAACCAATCTACCCCAGAAAGTAATGGGAAACTACTGCTGGAAAATCTTCTGCCCAGTCAGTCATGTTTTCTTCGTGATATGATCGCCCAAGTGTGTATCATGTATGGCACTTAACTGACTGATTTACTGACTGATATATTTAATAGAAAATTCATAATAATAGTATAATAATTACTGAATGAATTATTTGGTCACGTGAGCGTCATTTCCATGGTTAACTTTCTTCTGAGAAAGGAGATACGCTATTCGCGTTGTTCACCCAAAATCTGCCGAATCTTACTAAAAAAAAAAAAAATAAAAATAAAAAAATAAAAAAACAAAAACGTTACACAGAATAATGAAAACTTAACAATGATGTTGCCATACTGTGCAAACCAGCTGGGGAAAGTTTTATCAAACTCAATTCACAGAAAATTGAGAAATCCTAAATTTTACTACCAAGCTAGTGTATTTAAGCAACAATCTTATATGCAAGTTTCATTAAAAATGACAGACAAGGTGTTATGGTTTAGATTTTGTATAATTTTTCATGCGATCTTATAATTTTTTTCCTATTCAGAACATAAATTATATAAAAGTTATCGGAAGGATTTACTTCGGCTATACTTTTAGACATTATCGAAAATTAATTTTATTTTACTTTTAACTGAATACATAAATTGTTTTGTGTATGTAGAGTTGTATATAATAATATTTTTAAACGTTATTTTTAGTGGATACTCATATTTGAGTAGACGCGCTGTTTATTAAACAGTGTATTTTTGTCTATCTACATGAATATTCAGGAAACTTTATTAAAGAAAATTACCGTCTTTCTAACAAGATTCGAACCTACGTCCGCCATCACTGGGCAGAAGGGACTGTTGTTATCTCCAACTTGCTTCAGATCGACTGAGCTATGAAGAACTTAGCCGATCAGATCTTCTATTATCACAGTCTGGGATAAAACAAAACCAAAAGTGATTAAAACAAAAATAAAAGGGAAATGAACCTGAATGAAATCGGCATGATCATATACAAAAAAGGAAAAAAAAATACAATAATTCAGAATTACTAGCATCACTCAATGGTGCACATGTGTAGCGGCATATCTTATATTTATATATATACTAGCAGTATAGCCCGGCGTTGCTCGGGTGTAATGAAAGCTTTAAAACTAATCCATGGTCCTGGAGCTCAGACTCTTTGGACGTTGGCAAGAAAGACTAAAAAGCAATAGTTGTTTCCAGTTAATGCGAAATCGTAGACTGAAAGAAAAATGAATGGATGTAAGTCAAATTTTGATTTTCTGGTATCGATCTCAAAGAAGTTGTTTTCGTCGTAAACTTAATTTTGAAGGCTAAATAAGTCCTCTGAGTAAATGGTATCATGGCTGAGACTAAGAACTACAACTATACCTAGTTAGAGCCAAACCCGAAGCAAAAACTAAAATAAAAGGGCTGAAAAAGACACAGGCATACAGGCAGATAAACAGACACACACACAAACATATTGCCTTTTATATATATATATATATATATATTATCAATTTTTTACACGATTGTAAGAACTGCAACCTTGAAACTTCTGAATATCTTTTCTGATTTCTTTTTCTATGAGTGTATCAAATTTGATATCGATTTTCGATATTTATCGGAGGTACTTCGACACAAAACCTAGCTAAGAACACTCGCAGAGGCTTATAGTACAAGTGTGTGAATTTTCAAGAAAATCGGTTCAGCCGTTTCGGAGTCTATAGGTAACGGCTACACACACATACAGAAACACACACATACACACACACACAAAGTTCCATTTATAAATAAGCTTATATATATATATATATATATATATATATATATATATATACATACATATATATATACGTTAGACGGTGTTGATGAAGAGAGTTGGAAATAAAGGATAGCTTTGTGCCTGCCACATGTCTTTAATACGCGCTTATCAGCGTGCTCTTGTGCGACAAGAGAAAACCTATATGAAGAAAATTTACTCTTCAACCTGACCTTGCAGAAAAGAAATAGAATAGCAAACTTTTAGACGAATTTATCACAGCGCGTTCCATTTTATTGAGCAGACAGCTGACAAATTAGTTTTTAGTATAAATCAAGAAATTCGCCAAAGAGTTTCTCTTCCCCACGTCATCTTTCTCTTTTACACTCTTTCAACATTCTACTCGCTCGCTCACATTGTTAAATTTTCTTATCCCTGGTTACATTCTATTCAAACCTTTCTCCTGTTGTCTATTTCTATTTGTTGATTCTAATCAGATAGAGAATGCCTGCAAAACTCCTCCCCAAATATAAATACAAGGTACGCAGAAACATACTGAAATTTTTTTTTAATATTATGGCTTTATGTTATATCAATATATGCAATTATATATATATAGTGATGTTCCACGTATACTGTCTTAATATGTGTAGGAAAAACTACTAAAAAGTGGTAAGTTTAAAAATGTACATTTTTGACAGTATTTATTTATTTCTATTTATAATAGAAATAAATAAATGATGTAAAAAAAGTAAGTATCATGGCTGAGACTAAGAACTACAATTATACCTAGTTAGAGCCAAACCCGAAGCAAAAACTGAAATAAAAGAGCTGAAAAAGACACAGACATACAGACAGATAAACAGACACACACACACAAACATCTTGCCTTATATATATATATATATATATATATATATATATATTATCAATTTTTTGCACTATTGTAAGAACTTCAACCTTGAAACTTCTGAATATCGTTTCTGATGTCTTTGTCTATGAGTGTACCAAATTTGATTAAAATCGGACCACCAGATAACCAGATTTTTTCGATTATCGATTTTCGATATTTATCTGGGCTACCTCGACACAAAACCTAGCTAAGAACACTCGCAGACGCTTTTAGTACAAGTGTGCAAATTTTCAAGAAAATCGGTTCAGCCGTTTCAAAGTCTATAGGTAACGGACACGCACACACACAGACGCACACACACAGACACACACACACACATAGACAAAGTTCCATTTATAAGTTTAGATGTACAACTACGAAACTGTCTCGAAGATTCACACTGTCTATTTTCTGTATCATTTAAGGTTATTGGCCAATATAATCGAAAATGAGGACAAAACTGAAAACGGCCGAAATGTGGTTCTACAGAAGGATGCTACGGATATCGTGGACTGAGCATACAAGCAACGACGAAGTGTTAGAAAGAATGGCAACAAAAAGGAAATTGATGCTGAGCATCAGGAAGAGACAACTGAAGTTCCTGGGACATGCAATGAGGAAGGAGTGCCTGGAGAACCTGATACTGACTGGACAGATAGAAGGAAGGAGAGACAGAGGAAGGCAGCGGATAACATACTTGCAGGGTCTGATCAGGTGGATGACGGAACGGGGGTTGCCAGGAGCAACAGGAGCAAACATACTAAGAGCCACAAGGGATAGGGAGACGTGGAGATCCATAATCGCCTACGTCCTGAAGGGACAGGGCACATAGAAGAAGAAGAAGAAGAAGAAGAAGAAGAAGAAGAAGAAGAAGAAGTTCTTAAAACCCATATCAGTCTTTATATATCTGAACTGAAATTGTAAATACCGATAACAACAAAAAAACAAAAAAAAAACAGGAAAATTCACTAGAAACAAAGAAGAGAGTATTGGATTGCTATGCGATGTCAGTTCTTCAATATGGCAGCGAATGCTCGATGAATTAAAACCTTGAAGCAACTGAAATGTTGTTCTACAGAATGGTGCTGCGAATATCATGGATCGAGCATTTGAGCAATGATGAGATTTTAGAAAGAATGGAAACGAAAAGGAAATTAATACTGAGCATCAGGAAGAGACAGCTAAAGTTCCTGGGACATGCAATGATGAATGAGGGCTTTGATAATCTGATATTCTCAGGTCAGATAGAGGAAAGGAGAGACAGAGGAAAGCCACGGATAACATATTTGACGGGCCTGGGCAGGTGGATGGCAGAGTGAATTTGGGTGGGGTAACAGGAGCTAAGAGCCACCAGGGATAGGGAGATGTGGAAGGCCATGATCACCTACGACCTGAATAAACAGGTACATAGATGTTATGATATATACAGGGTACATCTAGAGGCCGTGCTTGAAGGCAATGGAGATTTTATTGAATAAATTTGCTTTTTTTAGTATTTCAAGATGTTTTCGTGTATTTTTTGCAAATCAGTCAGTTAAGTGCCATACGTGAAACACGCTTGGGCGATCATGTCTTTTTCGAGACATGACTGACTGGGCAGAAGATTATCCCGCAGTAGGTTGCCATTGCTTTATGCGGTAGACTGGTTGCCGACCAAGGCTATAGAACCCAATCTGTCCTGCTATTTAACCCATAACTGGAAGGAAGAGACGGATTAATACCTTTCCCAAGGGTATTTGTGCGTAAGTGAATGCAATGGATTCAACTGGAATTCGAACTCGGCTCACCGGTTTCTCGTTCCGAGCCGATATCCACTGCACCACAACGCACATCCTATGTGTAGTTTTGCAAATACATCTGTTAAAATGAGGTGTCAGAGTTATATTTATTTTTCGTAATTCAGACGACAATTGAATCATTGCAGCTTTCTGTGCGTACGTGCGTGTGAAATGCCGTTATAATTTTCCATATGCATAGGCATGAGAGAAAGACCCATTTCCGTCTTGTCAGTCGACAGTTGTGTTCTAATTATCTCTTATTATAGTTGTTTTGTGCCGAGGTCCAACACCATTTCCTCATTAGAGGAAGTGGATATTAAAAAAAAAAGAAAATAAAGAACCCTGACGGCACGTGGCAGTGTCACTTGTTTGCTTGACCAGTCATCCTTTTTATCAACCTTTCGTATCGCGTTACAACAGAACTCCTTCAAATAACCCACCACATACACAACCTCACTCATTATCTCTTTTCTCTGCTTATTCTACCACCCATTGGGTTCGCTTGGTTTTGGTGGCTGGGGCTCATAACACTTGTTATCCAAGTCTCTCAAATTAAGAATTTAACAGATTTATGCCTCCTTTGTCCTACTTTACGATCAAGTTCTTCTCTTTTAATATGTATATTTGTGCGTTGTGGTGCAGTGGATATCGGCTTGGAACAAGAAATCAGGGAGCCGTGTCTGAATTCTAGTTGAATTCCTTGCATTCATTTACGCGCAAAGATGTGCGTTGTGGTGCGTTGGATATCGGCTCGGAACGAGAAATCGGGGAGCTGAGTTCTAATTCCAACCAAATTCATTGCATTCACTTACGCGCAAATGCCCTTGGGAAAGGTATGAATCCGTCTCTTCCTTCCAGTTATGGGTTAAATAACAGGACAGATTGGGTTCTATAGCCTTGGTCGGCAACCAGTCTACCGCAGAAAGCAATGGCAACCTACTGCGGGATAATCTTCTGCCCAGTCAGTCATGTCTCGAAAAAGACATGATCGCCCAAGCGTGTATCACGTATGGCACTTAACTGACTGACCCTTGGAAAGGTATTAATCCGCCTCTTCCGTCCAGTTATAGGTTAAAAACATGATAAATTATTGGGTTCTATAGCCTTGGTCGGCAACCAGTCTACCGCAGAAAGTAATGGAAATCTACTGCGGGATAATCTTCTGCTCAGTCAGTCATGTCTCTTTCGGGACAAGATCGCCCAAGCGTGTATCACGTATGGCACTTAACTGACTGATATTTGCCAAGTTTAAATTGAAACTGGCGCATTAAGCAGTGGGACTGAAAAGAGGGATAACTAGCATTATTTACGAATATTTTTTCATATTAAATCATATGATGGAATTAAATAAAAACATAAAACATTGAGAAAACGCATAAGAAAAGACGAAAAGTGAAGTTATTGTGGCTATGCAAGAAAAATAACAGCTAACTCTAGACTTGAAGTCAAGTCATAAACAGGAAACAAAAGAAAAACATCTACTCCTATTCAGAAGACTGGAAAAGAGCGTCCCTATCTTCTCATTATATATATATATATATATATATATATATACACATATATAATGACGAGCTGTTAAGCAAAACCGTGGTAGGTTGTTGGCTCACTCTTAGATTTTCGATTTTGGTTGCTCTACTTTCGCTTTGATTGCTTTGTGTACTCTGCTTTCGTATTGAGCTCTTTATTGTTAAGGTTTTCGTCTTGGGTTTTTTTTTCTTTCTCACGAATGTTTGACTTTTTGTTCAGGTATTTCGTTTGTTTTTTTCTTCCCCTTCTTTTCCCTCCAGGTTAGTTTCCGGTGGGTTTTAAGACGATCTCATTTGTAGTTTAATTATTGATAATCTTGACAGAATGAGTTCTGTTGCTATTGGTATGATAACTATAATTAATAAATATAATGACGAGCTGTTAAGCAAAACCGTAGTAGGTTGTTGGCTCACTCTTAGATTTTCGATTTTGGTTGCTCTACTTTCGCTTTGATTGCTTTGTGTACTCTGCTTTCGTATTGAGCTCTTTATTGTTAAGGTTTTCGTCTTGGGTTTTTTTTTCTTTCTCACGAATGCTTTACTTTTTGTTCAGGTATTTCGTTTGTTTCTTTTTTTTCTTCCCCTGCTTTTCCCTCTTGGTTAGTTCGGCTCAGTTCATTGGAGAGACAATAGCCGATATCCACTGCACTACAACGCACAGTAACTATACATAAAAAAGGAAGAAAAAATCCTTTAAATATATATATATATCAAGCGCACTTTTCTAAAAAACATTTTTCAGAAATATTATATTTACTTTCAAGGACGATCAGATCCTTGCTTTTCTTTTTACAATTTTGTCTCATTAACATTTATTTCATATATCAAAGTCAATGGATTTATTCCCAGGAATCTTCTTGACCTCGAAACAATTGAAGCTTAACAAACGAGTGCATTTTGCAATTATAATCCGAGGTCAGACCAAAGAGTGTCATGACTGGCGCTACAAGAGAGAGAGAAAAAAAAACTATAACACATATGTGCGTTGTGGTGCAGTGGATATCGGCTCGGAACGAGAAATCGGGGAGTCGAGTTCGAATTCCAGTTGAATTCATTGCATTCGCTTACGCGCAAATACCCTTGGGAAAGATATTAATCCGTCTCTTCCTTCCAGTTATGGGTTAAATAACGGAATAGATTGGGTTCTATAGCCTCGGTCGGCAACCAGTCTACCGCAGAAAGCAATGGCAACCTACTGTGTGATAATTTTCTGCCCAGTCAGTCATGTCTCGAAAAAGACATGATCGCCCAAGCGTGTTTCACGTATGGCACTTAACTGACTGACTACATATTAACCAGCCTCATTTCCACTGACAAAAGCATTACTAGAAATTCTTTTTTAAGGGAGCGAGTAGTTGCCTCGTTGCATTCTCTTGGATTTCTTCGACGCCTTTTTAAGTGGGATTTGATTTTTGATAAAAGGAAAACATCGCAAGGGGCTAGATCCGGGGAATATGGTGGTTGTCGAATCTGAGGAACGTTGACCCTGGCCAAAAAGAGCTGCACAAGTCATGATCACTGACAGAAACTCTTTGGTGTAGCAAGACGATCACACTCTACACACATTCCTCAAGCACTGCTACAAATAACGGAAGAGAGCGAGAATGCTAAAACTTAGTTCAAGGTCAATCTGTGCCATGTAGCTTCACTCTAAGTACCGTTAACATAGCAACAGTCCTGATACTTTTTGATCGAAATTCGTATTTTAAAATTACAAAAAATGCTAAAAATTAAATACTCTCAAATACTCTTTTTTATTAATTTTTTCCTTCTCTCTCCAGTACAAAGATTTTCATGGCTCAGTTTGTGTGCCTCAGTTTTTTTTATTTTAAATCATTAAACTCTATTTGATGGATATTTCAGATTTACGTGAGACAGTCTTTTCTATACAATATTAAGATCTAGTAGTCTTTTCCCAGAATTCTTATACAGGGTGTCCATAAAGATCGTGTGCACTTTAAAAACTTTATAAATTTATTTATATTTGCGATAGAAATAATTTGTAAAAAGGATTAGAAAGAAGTAAATCAATATTTTTTAAGGTTTTATTGAAATTTTTATTTAAGTTTCTACATGTCCACCATCATTAGCAATACAAAGGGTAATACTATTTTGCAGTTCACGGAAAACATTTGCCAACTGATTTACAGTAATGCCTGAAATCACATTAGTTATTTTAGCTTTCAAATCTTCTAATGAACTAGATTTGGTTGCATACACAATTGTTTTCACATGTCCCCATAAAAAATCTAATGGAGTCAAATCTGGCGAACGTAGAGGTCAATAAAATGGTCCACCCTTTCCGATCCATCTGTTAAGAAATTCCTGATTTAGAAACTGTCTAACATGCAGAGCAAAGTGACAAGGACCTCCATCTTGTTGATTTATAACATTTTTACAGATTATTTCTATCAGAAATACAAATAAAGTTATAATTTTTTTAAAATGCACACGAACTTTATGGACAGCCTGTATTTAATTTCTTGGGCGAACAGTCCATTTGTATTTCATACACTGTTTTCCCTTGCTTCTCTTGCATTCAGTATGCCTTTTGAGTGTTAAATTCTCCAAACCATCTTTTCTTATTTCATGTCCTAGGAATTTCAATTGTTTCTTTTTGGTTGTAAATATAAGTTTCTCTGATGTTTCTATTTGCTCATAACTTTCTCGCTTATTCACTCTGGAGAGACAGTTCAAAAATAAAACACAAAATAAAATTTGACAAATATCACAAACTGTAAAGAAAATGTTTGCAAATACTGAAAACCTAAAAACAAGCAACCCAACACTAGTAGAATGTTATCAAACTTAGGAGAGAACATGTAAAATATAAGTAATAAATTAAAAATGAAACCGATGCATGAATACGCAGTAACATTAAAACAACAAAAAACATGACACGTGAAGACGCGATATTTGAGAACAAGTTAAACATTCATTAGACGCCCACACACACAAATTGTTAATTATTTATATTAAAGTTATTAATTGTTAAAAAAAAACGCAGTACACAGAATATTTAACTTTGCATATTTACACATTTGCCTGAAGCCAAGAAAAATGAGAATAAATATAAAAAGAATAAAATAATATAAAATAAAACCTTATGAAAAACTTGTAACTAGTCTGTAACCAAACTTGAATAAATCCCCGCTGATCTTTCATAAAAAGTAAGGTTTTACTTACAAAAATTCATATGAAACATGTTACTGAAAATATTGTCCATCACTAGCCACTACTTTTCCCCATGTTTCTGGCAGCATTTGAATTCAACGTCGGAAAACAGCACGTCTTTTGAGGCTAACCACGTGTCGACCCATTTTATTGCATCTTCATAAGAATGAAAGTGTAGCTCCGACAGGCCATGTGCTATTGAGCGGAACAAATGATAACTGGACGGGACTATGTCTGGTGAATACGGCGAGTGGGGTAGGACTTCCCATTTAAGCGTTTCCAAGTAGTTTTTCAGCTGTTTTGCAACATATGTCTTAGCGTTGTCATGTTGCAAAATCACTTTGTCGTGTCTTTGCTCGAATAGCGGGCGTTTTTACTTCAATGCTCGGCTCAAGCGCATCAATTTTAGTCGACACAGATCTCCCGTGATGGTTTCGGTCAGATTGAGCCGCTCATAATAATTTATACACAGATGATTTACTAGATGCAGAGCAGAAGCTTCGAACCAATGATATTTGGCTTTGGCTCCAAAAGACGTCTCTCGACTTCAACTCGTACGGCACTCTATGTCCTCGCTTTTGAATCATTCCTAATGCTTTCAAATGTTTCCAAACTGTTGTGAAATCAACTCTTAATGATTCTGCAATTTCAGTTTGCACCATATATGAGCCTTCATGAAGTAATACTTCCAATTCTTCGTCTTTAAACTTTTTTGGTGCTCAAGAGCGTTTTTTATATTCAACATCAAAATTATTATCTTTGAAGCGTCTAAACTAATCTTTTCATGTTGTTTCCGACAGAGCATGGTCGCCGTAAGACTCAACAAGAATTCTCTGGGCTTCAACTGCATATTTCTTTTGAATAAAGTAGTACAGTAAAATTCCCCACAAATACACTTTCTTTGGCACGAAATCCGGCATGTTTAACGCTTTGAAAAATTGTTTATAATTCAGCGAAATGATATACACTGAATTTCGAGGTAGCTTATAGGACTTCCTTATAGATGCGTTGCCATTAGTAAACGTACAAGTTTGTTTTTTTTTCAATTCTTTGATGTCATCTTATAAAACTAATATATATCTTTATACAAAGTTTTCGTGTAAGATATTTTGTACTTAGGACTAAATTTATATTTATGTTAATGTGACTTCCCTAGAGAACGAAAGAAACGGGGATGCTGAGAATTTTAAATTTTATTTATTTTTTAAAATAATATATTATTGGATGTACGTAGATAGATAGTGTTATGACCGAAGGGCCATAGAAAGATAACACGGACTCGGATATAAGGTTGAAGCGTATATTCTCGGGAAACCTAGTACAAAGGTAAACGTGGACTGGAGAGTACTTTCTCTCGCAGGCGTCCTGACTCACTCATTCACTCACTCTGTGGCTACTACTCAGTGACTCTCCAGTCAGAGTTAGTAACCAATTATAAAGGTGTGAACGAGTGCATTTGTAGGTAGGTCCCCACGATAGATAGATAGATAGATAGATAGATAGATAGATAGATAGATAGATAGATAGATAGATAGATATAAGGTTGTCCCAAAAGTTCGTAAACACTTGCAAAAAATTGAAATTTTACTCGTTTGCAAAAAATTGAAATTTTACTCGCAAAAACAACAAAAATTATTGCTCAAAATAAAGACCATCATTTTCCAAGACTTTCTGCCATCGATCTGCAAGCTTTCGGATCTGATGAAAATATCATTCAACCGGCTTCAAATGAAAGAATTCTTGATACGCTTCCTCGATTTCATCAAACGAGTCGAATCGGCGGCCCTTCAGAAAGTGTTGCATTGAGCGGAAAAGGCCGTAATCTGATGGAGCACAGTCAGGACTGTAGGCTTGATGTGGCAGAACCTCAACGCCGTCCAGCTCTTTAAACTTGTCTTTGGTCTTCCTGGTGGTGTGTGGCTTGGCATTGTCCTGCTGCATCAAAGTGCGCTTTCAGTTAATCAGAACCGGGTAATTTTCTTCAACGTTTCGTAGACCCGCTCAAGTTGCTGACAGTAAAGTTCGGCAAGACCATTCGGAACCAACTCAAAATGCACGATTCCTTCAAAGTTCTACCAAACGCACAACATGACTTTCTTGCCGAATCGATCTTGTTTTGGAACCGACGGTGTCTCTTGCAGTTTCTGAACTCATCGCTTGTCTCGATTGTGCTGGACCAGATAGACCCATTTCGCAAGTGTTTACGAACTTTTGGGACAACCTAATGGATATCGGTCAGTTAACTGCCGTACGTGATACACGCTTGGGCGATTATGTCTCTTTTGAGACTTGACTGACTAGGCAGAAAATTTTCCAAAAGAAGGTTGCCATTAATTTTTCGGCAGACTGGTTGCTATACAACTAAATCTATCTTGCTGTTGAACCCATAGCTAAAGGGAGAAGAGATGGATTCATACATTTCCTAAGGGTATTTTTGCGCGCATATGATTCCAACGAATTCAAGTAGAATTCGAACTCGGATCCAATATTTATGACACTACAACGCGCGCACACAAACATATTATTATCATTTACACTAGAACATGTAAATAACTACAACAAAATTGTAAATTTTGTTTCGACATTAATATTTCACTCCTTTTGCTTTTTTCTCTCTCTTTTCTCTGTCGTATTTTTTATGCTTTCTTTTTGACTTTCTTTTATTTGGGTTTTCTTTTCCATTTCCTGATTTCGTATTTTCTTTTTTATTCTTTTTTATTCTTTTTTATTCTTTTTTATTCTCTTTTTCTTTTTCTTCTTTCATTATTAAACCTTTTACCTTGTACGAAAATTTTGCAAAAACGGAAAGTGAAATTGATGCTTCTTATAATTAATTTTAAATAAAACATTTATTGCCATCATTACTAAGTACCTGATGAGACATTGTTCTTGAAATGTCGAAACAAATGTACAATTTTGCAGTAGTTATTTACATGTTCTAATGTAAATGTTAAATAATGAATATTTATTGCTCTATTTTTATATGAGTCTTGTTTTAAATTAATGTTTTGAACGTTGCAATTTTATTTTTTTTATATTTGAATACAGATATAGATATAGATATGTGTGTGTATGTGCACGCGCGCGCGCGCGTGTGTGTGTGTGTGTGTGTGTGTGTGTGTGTGTGCGTGTGTGTGTTAGAT